>JAOWBH010176818.1:0-18923 GCA_028566215.1 Silene coronaria
ATTTAGATGTTGAAAGGATGTTTTTTTATTTATCTCTAAGTTCGAGTAATTCGGAATATTTTTTTTACATCATTTTTGCATTCCATAGTGCTACTGTTCTTGTTTTTTCACGTTAGGTACATTTTAAATGTGATACCTGAATCTCATCCTCAATTCAGACAATAATACACCACAAGTAATTCCTCGGCGTTTTGCTGAAGAACTAACTTATTGCTGGTTTCTTAGAGTTTGATGGCCTCACGTCAGCTTGCTAACTTAAATATTTACTTGGTGTCATGCCTTGCATCAGTGGGAGGTTGTCTTCATATATATTATACATTGGCGCACTGTTAGAGAGTCAACGTAACCTCATGTTAGGATTATAACACTATGTTACTAACCATGAATATTTTTTTCACAGGGGAGGTTATTTCAGAAGAGTATTCATTGGAATATGGAACAGACAAAATGGAGATGCATGTTGGAGCAGTAGAAGCAGGAGAACGTGCTATTGTTATAGATGACCTTATTGCCACTGGAGGGACTTTATCAGCTGCAATCAAATTACTTGGTAAGAGTACAAATATAGTTCTGGCTCTTATATGGCTAGTAGCCTAATACATAATTGCGGGTAGTTGTAATTACATCAACATAAGGCCAGACTTCCAGTACCTTAGCTCCTGTCAGTGGCAAGGTAAAGAATGTTGTGTGATGCAACTCTACTCTATTATTGAATGCTAGAGGGGCTGATTCAAAATGGCCTGTAATGAAAATTGTGTTGGAGACTTGTATCAACCATCTCGTATATCACATTAAGTTGCAGATAATTAAGTGATTCGTTTTACTGTATTCTATATATTTCACTATTTCAGAACTCAGAAGCCAAAGAGAATAGTATGCCTCTTGCTCCACTATAAAATGTGTTACCTACAGAGTATAATCCTATATCACTAGCAAAATTAATCTGTTTTAGCTCTTGAACATTTTTGTCGGTTAAAGCTCCTTTTGACTTTAGTTTATATGTATTGCAGAGCGCGTTGGAGTGAACGTTGTTGAGTCTGCATGCCTTATAGAGTTGCCAGAACTTAAGGTATTTTATGTCAGATATTATATCTATGGCCTGTGAATACATCAAATACAAACAATATCTGTTAAAAGATTTATTGAATTGAACCATTAATCTGTACTTCCATTGGATTTGAGCCATATTCCATTTGGTATTCTCCTGAAATAACCTCTTTTGTTAAAGTAAATTTAGTACTCTGCAGTAATAAAAATAAAAATATTCGCTTCAGCGAAGTCATATTTAAATTTCAGAGTACATCTTTACTTTGACGATTCCTCATTGGAGGAGATTAGTTTAGAGATCAAAGTGATTACTTGATCTCTATGTGTGCAATTAGTTAAAACTTTTACTGTCAGTCACTATTATGTCGAATGTCTCTTGAGAATATAGATGTTGTACTAAAATCAGTTGTGGGTGGGATTCTTGCAGGGCCGAGAGCGGTTGGGTGACAATCCTCTATTCGTTCTTATCAAATCAGCATGATCAGCTAACTACATTTTGTAATGGAAATATTCCTAATGGTGTGGCTTGGTAGCCTTTGAAAGCTTCTCAAACCCCTAATTATCTTGTTTCAAGTTGTCGTGCTCAGCGACCATCCTATGTCCTCGAATATGATTTAGCTACTAAGGCATAATTCATCATTCATCATTAATGTATTATGCTTTTGAGAATTGTATGTACTATCATCCCTAGCGGATTTGAAAGGGAATTATGTTGTGTTTTCCTCCTGTGAGATCATTGTGTTCCGTTGATTCTTGGCAAAGTGGCTTCATCAGTGTCATCTAAATTCATGGCGTATACCCTCTGTATTAGGATGTTAGAAAACACTTGAGCTGTCCATGATTTAAATGACATAGTTTTAGGTTGATTCACGACGACTCTTTAAATTTGTCATCGAATCAATCTAATCTTACTATCGAACAAAAAGTAAAGAGGCTTATTCTCTCATCCAAGATTCGTTTTGGATCACATCAAGTTGCTCGACCAAACTTCCATCTGGCCAGTGTACTTGTTTGCAGAAATTGGAATTGTCACATTTATGGATTCCCCTACATAGAAGACGTGTTACTTACAGTTGGTATGAGCCATCATTCATCTAGCTTTATAAGCCAAACAAAAGAACTATCGGGAGGTACCGAGGTAGATTTTCATATTGCTGAACACCAATGGAAAACCAAAGTGAACAGCAACCTATGTTCGTACGATTTGGCAACGATATACCATCCTTTAGTTGGTTGCATCGCAAAGCACGCCTTTCATACAAGGGAGCCACCCACTCTATTACTTGGATCTTGGCTCAGGCGGGTGTTTATAAATGCACGCAGGATCCATGGCTACCTTGATGCTTGCATAGAATTTGTAGTATTGAAACAAAAAAAAAGTTGCAGTTAAAAATCAGGAAATAACAATGATTTTCCATACCCAGTGGAGCCATGGTCCTTTATAGAGGTGTCTATTTAGCTGGTCGGAATGCCCAGTGCCCAGCGGATCTAGTGGGGTCTTGAGACCCCACAACTTTCCGAAAATTGACGTTTTTTATCATCAAAATTTGTATGATTTGAATATTTTGTCATTAAAATTGAACCCACATGTAAACGTTTCTGACTACGCCACTGCCTCCGACCCGGCCTGACTCAACTCGTGCTCCCCTATAATACTGGAATAAAAAACTTAAAAAGGAACCCAACAATTGGAAAAAGAGTGAAATTCATTTTATGTGGATTCTAGGTAACTAGTGCAGTAATAAATTTAGGTAACTAGTAGTGAGAATTTGTGTAGATTGATCCAACATATAGACTCCTCGAACGGTAACAACTAAACGACTTACCTTAAACTCCCTTCCCTGCCCATGGCATCCGTAGAACAGCCTCTCAAGAAGCGTAAACTCTACGAACCTTCCGAACCACCACCGCCGCCACCACCGTCTCAACCACCACCCCCACCACCTCCACCGCCTCCAAATGACGATTCTACCCCTCCGCCATCGTCTCTTGAAGAAATTCAACGGCGAAGGCGAAACCAGGAAGAACTTCGGAATGTATACGAGAATTACAAGACGATTAAAGGGTGTATTTCTTCTGGTAAAGATCCTCGTCACTTGCCCCAGCTTGAACAAGCTTATCTCTCCCTCCTATCCGCCTCCAGAGGTTTGCGCCTTTTCTTCTTTTTAGGGTTTTTCAATGGTTTATTTCCCTTGTCGTTTAATTTAGTTCAGTTCAATTTAGTTTGTTCAATCTAGAATTTCTTGGCACTAGGACTTATATGAAACCGTCTTATTGTTGAGATTAACTCAATTAATCCAGGAGTACATATTTCCATTGTCGTTTAATTCAATTCAGTACAATTTAGTTTGTTCAATCGAAAATTTCTTGACACTAGGATTTATATGAGACCGTCTTATTGTTGAGATTAACTCAATTAATCCAGGAGTACGACAAAATTTGGGACGGTCTCATATGTTAGACGGTTCTATGCTAGACTCGTTGTTGAATTGATTCAATTTTGCCTTTGTAGTACTATGCTGTAAGTTAGGGATTTGTGTGAATTCGACTGGAATTATAATAATGTCTGTGATCAGGTGTGGGTCGAAGTGGCTATTAGGAACACATAAAAAACTAGGATAGTCGCTTATCTGAAACCGTCTTATACACGATTTTCAATTTTGTTTTTTGTAGTACTATGCAGTAAGTTAGGGATTTTTGTGAGCTAGAATGAAATTCTAATAGTAAGGTCTGTGATCAGGAAGGGGTCAAAGTTCGTATTGGTGCTTGTGTTGCTGCATAATATTTCTTGTCAGTTCTTTGGAATTACTAGAAGAGTAGAAATATTTTGGTGATAATGCTAGTTTGCTGCATTGATCACGCATGTAATAGTTAGGTCGAGTAAATCTGCGGTAGGGTTTAGTGAAATATAGTTAATTTCTTGTGAGTTCACTAAAGTATGAAGATAGGGATTCAAATGTTTTCCTCTATCGAAGGTTTCTTTCCCTACCAGTTGTCCAGTTGTAGTACAGTTAGTTTTGACATGGATAGCTATGTTGCTGGGTTTAATCAATCCCCATTGAATAGTTCGACCGTATTCTACATCAACTGAAATGGATTTAGACGCATTTCAGTTAATGTATAGCATCTACTTATGTTTAACACGCTTAACTTTGGACGTAGCTGAAGGTTTATGCTTTTTTCATCTACTTGGGGGGAGCCAAACAAAAAAAGCTCATAATTCTCGAATAGGACTCTACATCTTCAATCTTACAGTTCCGTACTCAAACAAGTTACAGAGGACATTCAGCAAAATAGGCATTAGGATCTACCCTTAAAATAACGCGCTTGAAATACCTTGGATGGATGTAGCTAGCATCAGTAGAATTGTAGAAAGTCTAAAAACATATCAACTCAGTCAGAAACATGGTTTAAAATCGCCGATCTCAATATCGGTCGCAGTAACATTGTTGCGTAATTGTCCTTGACTCGGCCTTCACTTTTTTGGTCGCGGTTATTGTGGTGTTATTTATTTTATAAGCATTTGTAGATATTTTGTTATCCATTGTCTATTTCATATCAAGTTAAGATGAAACCTAGTGCTTCTCATTATAATGTTTGACTGGTACAATTTATGAATCGGTTCTTTGAGGGACGTATCGGACCGAGTTGGCTGATGCAGGTTATAAATCGATTGTCACGTCGATTTTCTTCCTATTTTTACTCTACATCTCGGGGTATCTCGTATCGGCAGGCTCCGACATAGATAGATATATCTCAGGTTATATGAGACGTATCAGACGAGATATTAAACCATGGTAAAAAAAATGGATGGCTATGAGGAGGCAGGTTGACATGGCTGGTGTAATAGTTTACTGTGCCCACAGTTATTGATTGTTTTCGTATCAGTGAATAATAATATAGCAGAAAATACCACAGGACTGGTTTCGAAGTAGTGTCATCCATCAGGCAACCTATAGTGCCTACTTTCACTAACGGATGGATTTATTATTATGGTGACCAGATTTGGGTAAAATGATGAAATCAGTAGAACCTCTGGATAAGAGGAATTCTCAGATCTAAAGATTAATATTGTAGGGTTTGATAGTTTGACTTTGATACTATAAGTTTAACGAATCTGTTTTATTTACTTTTTTGAAAGAAAAAAAAAACATTTTTATGGGATTCATCCAAAGCGATAAAGATTAAATGGGTCCAAGACTGGATGGAAATAGTTGAAGGGGTTTATTCTATGATGTTGAAAAGCACACCTCACATAGATGTTTTGTTTAATTGAAATCATGGTAACATGTTTTGGATAATTTCTTATTTCGAGTAATTTGAACTTTCAAAAACGTAATACTGTGCAACTTTATGACCTTTGTGATTCATCATTCACCAATAAAACTTCTTAATTGTCGGATTCTTAGCTGGGCATTTTGACCCTGATTGCAATTGTTTTACAGCCTTTATTTTACAATGATAACAAAAATGAGAAAATTTGGGATGCTTAGGCCTTCAAGATAAATCTGGAGAGGATTGCTTCACCATCTTTCATAGTCGGGGCTTCCATTCGAGATAAGAGTTTGGTAAATATGGTTATATAGCTACCCTAATATCGTCGTTGGGCAGAAAAAGTGGGATAAGGTGTGGAAGAATTAATAAGGCTTTATTATTGAATTGTATCTAAATATATGAAGCCGTTGGACGTGGTGGCTTCTTGTGCCTTGTGGTACACAAGATGCATACTAGAGAAGTGAATATGAACATAAACTATATCGAAGACATGTAAAAATTGCTACTCTTAAGCAAGCTATTGGATTCACTCAAGCCCCTATGAGTAGTGGACTGATTCTTATATATCAGTTTGCAATTCATTTGCATATCAATTTGGCCAGATCTTAGCTTAAAAAGCCTGTCTTTTGGCACTCCTAAGTCCAAGACTGGTGAGGCATTAGCCAAACTACCTCTGTGCGCCTTCTATGAGGTGCACTTCGAAAGGTGCACTACTATGTCATTTCAATATTTTTTCCTTCCAGTTCTTTTGTGCCCTTTTCTTTGCCACCTTATCTCTAGCTTTTACTCTTTTTCTTGTGAACCTTCTTTAAAATCCAAAAAAAGGTAATGTTACACAAACCTTTATTGTGAAATTACAATTTTGTTGGCAAAAAGCAGGGTGTGCCTTGTGCCTGTATGGCACGTGTCTTTGCCTCTCGCCTTAGGCATCTTCACTACGAGCCATGGTCACCTTGGCGTGCCTAGCACCTTTTCAAAATTGAGGCCCGAATTTGTTTTGAATATGCTTAGATTAGTGAATTGGCAAGTGTGCACTTGGAGAAATAAGAAAGAGAAGAATTAGCGTATTACACTCAGAGTGGATCATATACTTCATTAAGGGCAGATCACCTACTTATATCATGTATTCACATTGAGCATATTACGAATTTGGAAACTTTTCTTTTAAGATTATTAAAACACTTCCCATTCTCACTGGTAAGTATCCTGTATTTAAAGGTGAGAAGAGACATAATCACTTTAAAAACCAAGAAATACTTCATTTAGTGCAAAAAAGAAAATTTTGGGATGAAATTTTCTTTAGGCTTATGAAGTGGTTCTCTCTCCTTTTTGTGGGTGTGACAGTGTTACCCGTGCACGTTATGTGTGGTATTCACATGATAAGCAAAGTTCATGGCGTCAAGTTCAGTTTGATGAAATTAAACTTGGCATCACTTTAAAGGTAAGAGTAACTTCTATTGAGAGTTTCTAATTCCTCTATTAGGGTTCTGGAGTTGAAGGAAAGGACTGTCTTGAAGGTTATTGATTTCCCCCAAACAACGTGTTTGATTAAGGACCTCAAATGGTGAGGGGAAGTGTTAGTATATCCCCTATTATGAGGACCCGCTATGAGGACCCACATGTGATTCTCTCTCTCTATCTCTTCCTTGTGGATTTGGCCCAGTTCCTTTTTATGTTGAATTTCACAAAACAATTGCTTGTCAGAAACTAAATTATTTTATGGGCAAATTAGGCTTACAAAAAACTGTAGCAAAAGCACCAAGGGCTTTCTTTCGTCTTATTTCCTATTAAAAAAGTTGCTTGTTGTTTTGTGGGGATTTTATTGATCTTTTTGTTTTAAATAATACAGTACATTTTATCTTCTTAGAACTGGAGTTTTGACTTGTATTTTTGCAGTCTTCTGAGTTTTGTATAAGCCAGGCCAAGCACCCCTTACTGATACTCTATAGTTGGAAATTTGGGATTGTCTCACATAATATCCAAATTGAAACCACTAATCTAGGATTACTAATATTAAAATGGGCTTCTCTTTGCAGCTTGTGGGAGTGTTCAGCGCATCTTGTCGGAGTTTATTCCCCGTTATGCATCATACTGCCCTACTGCTCTTGAAGCTGCAGCGCAAGTTGTGATTAATATGCATAACTGGAATGGCTCTTTGATAAGTAGAGGGGAAGACATGGATGGAGTTTTATTCGAGACTGCTAAGAATTGTATAGCAGGTCTGGTTGATATATGCTGTACGGCGTCAAGGGAGGCACCATCATCATCTGTTATCCAAGGAATATGTTCTGTAGTGTTCCTCAATGCTGCTACCTTTTTTGCAAATTCTATTGAGGGTAAAGATATTTTTCAAATTATCGATAAAGAATGTCTTAAGACGCAAGATTCAGCACTGACGTTTGCCCAATTGAAGCAGCGAGTTTTAGAAGAGAGTGCCTCTCCGTTAATTAAATTAATGAAGTTTCGAGCTTTATGTCTGCTTAAGATATTTTTTCATTGCCCTAAAAATTTACTTTCTGCTTGCTTTGAGCTTTTTAGCAATCATTCAGCAGATGGATTTTGTAGAGAAGGAAAATACTTTCTCAGTCAGCTGTGTTTTACTCTCAATCCTGACATTAAAGCTCAACTTTCTGACATCTTTGGTGAAACTGAAAGACTTGATGCTGAGATTGATAACGTGAGAATTGGAAAGAATGATAGTGGTCACACAAGGCCAGATTCCAATCATGACTCCTCCCATGTAAATAAGGAAGGTTCACATGAATGTTGCTTGCTGAGAGTGGTATGATTTTTCAAAAAAAGTTTGGCCTTACTGCCCTTTTCTTTTCTGCTTCTATAATGTTGGAACACTTATTACCTCTTAATACGACACCCACGTTCCAACCACGCCATCCTGACTTCCTGAGTCAATATTTCAACAAACATATGTTTGGATTAGAAACTCTTTCAGAGTGCCTTTACCAACCACCACCATTTGAAAACGTTCCACCCTCTTCTCATTTCCTTGCTGCCTTCCCCAGGCCCAACCAGTCCTGACACTAGTACTCCTCTTCCTCTGCCTCTTTTTCCAACTGCACCTTGTCGCTCCCTGCTGATCCCCTGCTTTGAGGAATCAGGGTTTTGGAAATGGAGTGGGCTTGTTTTAGAGAGGAAGGGAAGAAGGTAAGGGGAGGACACGAAACTGGTGATGTGCAAAATTCCCTGGCAAAGTTGGATTTACCAGATTAGCTGGAGAAGGTGGACTGGGATGGGTTTGGCTGACAATGGTTGGATAAGGGTTGGTAAAATAGGGAAGATTTACTGGCAATTTTCTTCTTGAACTCGTGTCTCTTATGTTGTCTAGGGCTCCTATGTGATAGTTACAATGTGCATTGCCTGTTACTGACTACTTCTTTCAGATTCTTGACAGGGAACCATCCTTGAGTAAATGGATATTCTCTAAATACCGGAGGCTTCAGAATTCAGCATCGTCTGAAGCTTTGTCTCAGGTCACTAGTGCTTTTCAACGGATCTTTGAATCTTTTGCCAAACAAGTACAAGAGAGAGGAGATACTGATGACGACAGTTTTGATTCTCCAAGATATGTTAGTAGGCAATCTTCAGTGCATGGGATGCCTAATAAACGGAGGATGTATCGCGAAACATCTGGAAAAGAATCTTCTTCACAGCTTAATGATAATCCGTTCAAGGATGACCTTGCTAACAAAAGTTCAGGCCCTTATCTGAAGCGTCATGGCTCCGTCGTCTCTGTGGACAGTGATCCCCACTCAAACACTAGCTCCAACCATGACAGTGGAGGCTCCAAGACCATGGACATTGATAGCAAGGAACATCGAGATAGGTGCCATTCTTGGTTGCCTTTGCCTAATAATTACCAGTTGCTTTCTCCTGTCTTTGGAAAACCATCACAACTCAAGACTGAGGTATTTGAACGGCGAGATCAGGCAGTTCAATGTGATGTAAGCCAAAATTCCATAAATTCTAGGAAATCATCCAACCAAATTGTTTGGTTCTCAGATGGAGACGCTGCAGCAATGGATGTCTTTTCTGCTTCCCGTCAGCTTTGGTTAGGTTCTTTGGCTCCTGATGCATCTGAAGCTGCTCTAAGATTTGAGCTCGAGAGATTTGGTCAAATAGAGAATTTTATGTTTTTTCATGCAAAAGGTTTTGTGCTGGTTGAGTATAAAAGAATTATTGACGCCATCAAGGCTCGTGAATTTTTGCATAGATATCCTCCATGGGGTTATCCGATTCGTGTTAAGTTTATTGATGTTGGATTAGGAACAAGAGGAGCTGTGAACGGTGTTGCCATTGGTTCTAGCTGTCATGTCTTTGTGGGTAACGTGTTGAACCAATGGGTGAAAGATGAGATTGTGCATGAAACAATGAAATTGATTCATAGAGGCCCTCGTCTAGTTACTGAACTAACCAGTGAAGCTGCTTTACTTTTGGAGTTTGAAAGTCCTGAAGAAGCTGCTAATGCTATGGCCTGTATAAGGCAGTTTCGCAGAGGAAACTATAGCATTGCTGCTGCCGTTTCTGGTACCACTGATATTTCACGACCTTGTTCAAGCTTCTGGAATTCTGGACCCACACCAATCAACAGAAACTTTGGAAATATGTATAACACTTACGTTGGTTCCCCTCATGGTCTGGCACCTGGGAGTCCATCTAACAGGTTTGCCGCCCTGCTCCATATGTTGTTGTCATGATATGGAGTGATTAGTTGGTCGCTTGTAATTCATCAAATTTTGATTAGCAGTTATTCATAAAAACCAACTCATTTCACTATAGAATAGTCTTTCTTATACTGATTGGTACCCTCAATATTTTCCGTACACAGAATGCATCAGGCTAATGCACAGTTCAAGATGAACCCTGAAAGCATCGCTCCAGAGTTTCTGTCACCTAGAGGATGTTTTGAGCAGGGATCAATTTTGCGAAGTGGGCAAATGATACAGCCAAATGTGACTTCTTCTGTTTCCATAGATACGCCAGGTTATAATCTTATATTTCGCATGAGTTTTGTTGCTGTCAGAGTTTAGTTTGTTTTGTCCTATTTGGTTCGTTTTCCTTGTTTTTAAGCTTTCATTATTCTTTTTCATTTGAATCTTACTTTCTTATTTTTCCTGGTGCTTTATAGAGTACTTACTTTTTCCTTGTTCTATAGACCTTCCTCTTCCATTTAAATAAAGAGTGTATTTCTAGTCCGCATGCAAATGCTTTTCCTTATTTTTTATTTTTTTTTCACTTATTTTTTTGCTTATCTTACCCCTTCTTTGCATTTTTTTGCTGCGTTCCTTTCATACATCAACAGTTCCATACAACGATCAATGGAAGTCGACCCCATAGTATTTTGGCGTTAAGCTTTGTGGTAGTAATTGTGGTTGTAATTATTATTATTGTGGTTGTGATAGCTCTATGACCGTGGTTGTTGTCTTGTTGATGATGTATTTTTGTGTTACATGATATCTCAGTCTGCATTTTTTTCCAACAATTTCTATATTTCCTGTGATTTTTGGTTGTTAATTATGGATCTACTGGATTTTACTGATTTGCTGTTTCTCAGGTCCGGCGCCAGGTATATCAGCTCAGATATGGCCGTGTCAAAACCCAGAGCTTCAGTTACAATCCGCTGGAGAAATGCCAACACACACAGCTATAGCCACACAAGGATCTACAGCTGCTCCCCCTCAGCCTATTCAAAATTCACCCTATGTGCAACCTTTTTATCCTTTACCCGCTAGTTCCTGGGATACACGTGTCAGTCATCATAACCCTTTTAATGCAGTTCCTTCTGGTGCTATGTCTTCTAATGTACACAGTAATCTTGCACCTCCTATCATTCAACCTTCAGTCACTCCGTTGTCTCAGGCATCTGAAAATGGTATTCATTTATATCACCAAAATTTCTCTCATCTTATTGCGCCCCCTCCATTCTCATCAATGCCTCAACCTCAATTTGATTTGCCGCCTCCATTACCTCCATCTCCACCTATGGTTCCCCCTCCACCGAGCTCACCTCCTCCACCTCCTCCACCTTCTATAGACCCACCCTTGACTACAATGGAAACTCCGAGCTTGGTAACAGTAGGCAGCGTGCAGGTTGTGTGGCAGGGAACATTGTCCAAAAGTGGAGTTCAATTTTGCAGTATCTATGCTCACAGGCTTGATTCAGAATTGTGTAGATATTCTATATCCGTTTCAGAGCCTGCTGGGTAAGAACTTGTTTCCACATGGCCTGAAATATGGTCTCTCTGTTCAATTTTCTGACAACAGGTGCTTGGTCTTTTCAGGTGGCCTGTGAAATTGGACATGACAAAACGCACAGATTATCGTCACGTCAAAGCTACATTTACTAGTACCCCGCCACACAGAGTGAGTTACTTTTTTATTCCCTGACTATCAGCTTAGAAATTTTACACTGCAAAAGTAAGCTATGTGTTGCTACTTTGGTGCATTGTTAATGAGGGTATCTCTGTGCCAGTTATGATTTTATAAATAATGTAACCTTAGGTCTTTGAGCTTGTTCGCCTCAAAAGTTTAGGTCGTAGGGAAAATTATGCTTAGGTGGCTAAGGACTCTAAGGTTTGATAAATGTCCTACTGTCTATGATTTAAAAATAATCACCTAGTGACCTGCTACTGGAATAGGGTGTCATTTATGATCCAATTCGCTAGCATTCGGGACCAGGAACAATATCATGGGCTAACTATTTTGTCAGAGTTAGTACTTAGTAGTAATATGAAGTGGTGAAAAATAAGAGGAAAAGCATCATTTATGGAGCTGGAAAATGTGTGTGGAAGCAATTGTCTACATAACTGAAGATAGATCTATGAGAATTTATTTTATTGTGGAGTGAGAGGGGCGACAAGGGTGGGTGGGTCTTTTGGGTATTGAGGAAATGGTGTTTAATATTCCATACAGCTAGTGGATAGGTTTTATTGAGATTTGATTTTTTTTGGTTCTTTACTACTAGATGGTGGGCAAACATGTAACAGGTTGGTAGATTTTATGGGAATTTGAAAGAAACTTTTCTTAACTTCCGTTTTTATGAAAAGTGGTATGGATGGTGTGGCTTTTTTTTTTATAAAGAAGTTTGTCTTTTTTCCCTTTCTTTTTTTACTTCCCACCGTCACTTTCTAGTTATTCCAGCGAACCCAGTAAAACATAGGTAACGGCCTACGAACCCTGACTCGCTCCTCTAACCAAACCGAACTACGGACAATGTAGCCTTGAGCAGAGCTAACGTCAAACTTGTGCTTCTTTTAAACTACTTTCATTTATAGGTTTACAGTGCAACTTATCTTGCCTGAAAAGCTAGATGTATGTATTTGCCTCATGATCAGGAGGCTCAACTGTCCATGTAGTTATTGCCTTATTGGAGAATTAGAGTTGCATTTGAGTCAAATGTAAAAGTTAAATCACAAAGGGAAAACCCAAGTACTTTCATTCACACACTTGTTGAAGCCGCCTGTGATATCATATACTCCCTCCGTTTTTTTATGTATGACATTTTTGTTTTTCGAGGTAGTCCTTTGAATTTAATTTTTACAAAAATATTGTAGCCAAAAATTATAAAAATTACACTATTAAATTCCTTATGAAAAGAGCTTTCATATGAGTATACACTGCATGATATTTTTTTTTTCTTATATTTTAAGAGATATTGAAGAGAGAAATGAGTTTCTCGAAAAGTGAGAATGACATCAACAACATCAAAGCCTTAATCCCAAAAGTGAGAATGACATATAAAAAAAGAACAGAGGGAGTACCTTTTTTTTTATCTCTGTAATAGTAATAGATAGGCTATTAGGCTGCTCTTATTTTAGAGAAGTTACTACTTCCTGCGTCTCTTGTTAGCCCCCTAGAGTGTCTGTAAGCACTATTGGGGTTAAATTCATGAAATTTGCACCCAAACGATTGGTCACTACAAGCCATACTCTGACAACATATATATACCTGATTGTTTCACGTTTATTACATGTAGTTAAACTTTGAAAATGTGGTCTTACTTGTCTTCTTTGCCATGGACAGAGAGAGGTGTGTCAGCTATTTCCATCTTCGCCTGCTGATCAAAAAGGAGTAAGTCACTATCAATGCTTCATATATAGTATTCTGACTGCTGAGACATTCTTTTGACACTGTCTTTCGCTGCATGCTTGATCTTGTAGAATTTAGTGATGCAGCTGATGTACAACTATTATTGGGTTTCTCATTTGTTACCCTGTGTTCTTTCGTTTTCTCACTCATACCCCTACTTTTTCTTATCCGCAACTGTACCCTTGTACTTGTACTTGCTTCACTCCACTTGGCACTGCCCTCACCATTCTGATTCATCTTCATCTTTGAATCTCTATAACTAAAACCACCATCTATATGACAATTAAACCTAATCAATGCTTTTATGCCCTCCACTAATCCACTATCTATATGCCTAGTTAGCATCAACAACCAAATCTCCATCGTAGCCAACTTCCCAAGCCATAAACCTACACCACCATAGTTCCATTCTCACCATTAAACCACCGTAATCTCCACACCATTACGACAATGCCTCGAGTGGTTCATGAAGTGCGATCGATCGCAGCGAAGTATGGTGGGGAGCAGTCGTCTCTTGTGGGTTGTGACAAACCTCGAGTGGTTCTAACGTGGGGTTTATATATATATATATATATGGTGGTGTGTGAGGTGGGTGTTTTAGGTTCTAGATGGTGGTAGTGGGCTTTGGGCATCACTTGGGTTGTGCGAGGGTGGCCTGAGTTTGGGTTGTTTTCAGGGTGGCTTGGTTTGGTGATGGAGAAGGAGCTATTGATATTATGCTTTGATAGGAGCAGATGGTGGTTGAAGGTGGAGTGATCAGTGGTATTGGAGATGTGGTTGGGCTATGGTTTATGAGTCATGATGTGCCATGGTGAATGAAGTGTAAGTCAGGAAGGTTAGTGGTAACTTTGGTTTGTTTATGGATGATCATGGTGGAGGGAAACAAGCAAAAAAGCAAACTAATGGACTTTTTGACAGCAAATAGTTTGTAAGGTTAAAAAGAGCAAAAGTAGAGGATACAACTGGGGATATGCAATTAGGAGGGGTGCAAATGAGAAAATGAGATAATACAAGGGTACAGATGAGAAAACTTAGTAATATTTTTTTATCAAACTAATTAACTTACAGAGTTAATTTCTGCTCTTTAGGATTATCAAAGTTAGCAGCGAGTATTTTGTTGGTTAAACTGCTATGAGAATATGTTCATGCTCCTTACTCCCATCTTATTTTTTGATTAATGTTGTTCTTAGTTGGTGCTTTTTAGCAAGCCGTGTTCTATGAGAAGTTTTCAATAAATGATTTATGTCAACTGACTGAATCTATTTGGGATTATGGGATTAAGGCTTTTCTTGTTATTCTCTGATTGGTCTAGTTCTGTCTAAGACTCTGAAATGAATCCAGTCACTTGTTTCTGAATCAGACTGAGCATGATGACTATATTGACATGAATTCTTGCATTCGTCAGTTGCTATTTTATACTGTACAAGTATTACCATAATAATGAGCACTTTTACGTTCACCTTACCAAAGTAAATGAGAAAATCTGACTCTATCCATTTACTAATATATAGTTTCAGGATTTTACATCATACCTGAAGCAGAGGGATTGTGCCGGAGTAATTAAAATCGCTTCTATGAAACCGTTATGGGCAAGACTGCTTTTTATTCTTCCTTATTCGCCAGAGGCATGTTCCATGCTCTCTGTGAAGCCCAATACCACAGATTGCCTATTTGCTGTTATTTTGCCAAAGGAGACTAGTACGGAATGTTCATAGTATTTTTGCCTCGAGATTTTGCTTCAAATAACCGTAATCTAATCATGTGCAAAGTGCATGTCAGTTAAACTTGCACATCTTGGGGTTTCTTCAGTCCCACCCAAGCACGCTGGTAGGTGAGACTCTTGCTCTGGTTGCCCACTTTTGTTAGTACAAGTTACCAAGCCAAGTTCAAAGCACAGAAAAAATGTCTAACTGTGGTGCAAGTGTCATGATCCGCCTTTACAGAATCCATCTATATATGTTAGAGCAGCTGAGTTTCGACTTATTTTCTCTGTAAAATCCATGCATTAATTACTCCACTTTTGTAAAGCCAATACGATGGGTGGAATGACATCTAATTAGCCTTTTATTCCGTAGCTTAAGGCTTTTGATTATCGTCATCTTTTTGTAGAAGGGTAGAATTAATCTAGACATGCATATGCTTCGTTACATGTAAAAATGTGTAAATGTATAGGCATCTGTAGCTTTGATTACCCATGAATTGAAATCATTGCTTTTAAGAGACCGCCTCTAGTTGCTAGTTTAATTTTACAAGATGGGAAGTGTATTCCACATGATTAGTCATCTAGTGAACATCGTCCATGTCAGTTTTTTGGAATTGAGAAGTCTGTATTCGTTCTGATTCGCAAGTGTGTCCATTTGGCTTCTATGGAAAATTTGACTGAACTGACCTAATTTTCAAATGAGTTTTGGTTGATTGCTAAATATATTTTTTTTCTCTGGATAAATATTAATTGATGGCGGAATCTCCAACATCGTGAGGTCGAAGATTCAACACTCTGGAAACAGAAAAACGGAACCTCCCACTAGCGATCTTGCAGTTCCCACTGTGCTCAACTGAACAAAAGAACCAACCATTACAGAACCACTAGCACACCAGGTTTCTAGATCTTGTAAAGTTCCAATGACCAACTCGATCAAATTTCCTTTTTTTGGTACTGCAATTTATTTAGGCCATAGACGAAGAAGCTTGACAAAAAAGTTCGACAATCAACAATGGAAAATGGCCTCAAAATACAAGCACAATAAAAAAGAAGAAATAATTCGAGTGCCAATCCAAAACCACAGCTTCTCTCCGGGAATTTATTGCAGTGGTACTCGAACTGGTTGAAGACGACAAACTTCCTCAAAATCCAAACTAACACCCAACACATTATAGTAGAAATGAAAGAATTCTCTGTAAGGCCTGGTTTGTAAATTTCAGTTCATCAACCCTTTCCTCACCCACAGGCCACAGCTGAGAGGGATATTACAATTTCTATCTCACTCGCTTTTGCTGAAATGCTACGAGGGATAATATTCCAAACTGGCTTCCTTTTGTCGAAGATAGCATTGTTCTTGCTTCTTAGCCTTCCAGATTGCATTCACAGCGGCAAAAAAGAATGCATCCGGTTATTTCTCACACACGAAAGGGCGATATACATAAATCCCCATTATCTATAAGTCGAGCACCAAACTTTCCACAACAAGGGGCAGTGAATGAGAATGTGTAATGAAGTTGCCAAAGACCTTGAGCATAGACAACAAGCAAAAACTCAGACTGACTTGTCACCCAAGCGACAAATACGCTGATTGGTAACTTAATGGGAGTTTGAGCTTGCTTTAATAAGAAAACAAAACCTGCTCCGGTATGGCTTAGAGAGTGTTAGCTGCACAAATCATCAACAAAGGGTAACAACTCCATAATACATTAGTAGAATCTCAAACTCACTTATAAGTGTTATAACTAAACACCGAATCCTCTGCTGTCTTAAGGTCAATAAACTGCATATTTACAGGTTGTGGATTAGTGATGCAATGAAACTACGATGAGTTTTGTTGACTACAATCGTTGATAGACACCTCAAGGTCAGGTCTTGTATCAAGCACTTCTGAGGATTCATTTGGGAAAGCATCAGGATAAGTCGCCGAAATCTTGGCTTTCATGCTCCTCAACTTGAGAAATATGTGATCAAGGTCCGTCTTCATTGATTTCATGAGACGTGTATTTTTTGTGAAGTCTGACATGACATCTGTGAAGCAGTTTTCTGAATGTTCGTTGAAATGAGATAACACTGCATTGCTGTCCTGCAACCTTCCCAATATAAGGTGTTGTGTTTGCTTGAGAGACTTGATAGCCTCTTCGTTGACAAGCGATTTTACTTCTTTAGAAACTTCATTGGATGCAGCCCTTATTGCATCCTTGTGCGCATCTCCCATCTTTGTGTTTTAAGACTATATAAGGGATGACAAACACAGAGTAACAATGTCAGTCCATAACGACAACCGAGCTAAAGTTAACTCATTCAAATTACATAATGCTGCAATGCTAAACTTCTATGAGTTCAATGAAACCCTTTTAGCTCTTGTTTGGAGAGAAAAAGATTTGGAGCGAAACGAAGACTAGAGAAAAAGAAGAGATTTGCAATTCTATATCCAAATACACAAATACTTGTATAAGACGGTTTACACAGGTAAAACGGGATTTTTGAGTAACCATTTTTATAGTTTTGCCCACAAATAGGGCGGTGTTTGGATCCGTTTTACAACTATATTAGTGTAAAACCGTCTTACACATAACTTATTCATCAAAATATATTGCAATCCCATTACTCCAAATTTCATGTATACTAGAGTTCAAATCAAAAGACAAGACTTGCAACTCATAATCAACACATACACAATTTATTTGACACAATTAACAATTCATATACAAGAATGAAACAAAGAATCTTAATAACAAAACCCAAAATGGCTAAATCTCACAAAAATCAATAACACAAATATATTTGTAAGTTGAAGGCAAGTTAATCAGCCAACTTAATTATCATACAGAATAGCTAAATTACTGAAAGATAAAAAAAAACGCAGAAGATAGATAAAACTGACCAGAAAACTGGATCGGAGAATTTGAAGATCGTAATTGGGTTGACGAATGTAGAGCGTGTGAAGATCGTGGATGAAATAAGATGACGATGATCGTTGAGTCCTTAACAATTCTTAAGTGCTAACCGGGTTTGAACCCGTTTTCGAATACCACATCTTATAATTTTGCCGATATACAATATATCACATATGTATCTTGCTGAATTAAGTTATTTATGTAAACTAGAATTAGAATTTGTAAGAAAAGGCAACGTTCTTCCATCATATTGATTTCTTTCGGAACGGAATTTCAATAATACGGTTAACAAATGTAGAAATATCAAACTAGTTTTATGCCCCGGGATACTTATGATACTATGGTGCATTAAGTAATTTATTTACGTTCGTTATATTATGTAGACATGAGTTTTAAAAGAGTACATACCTTAAGACGATTACAAGAAATTTTAACCATAGAATTTACGGCCTTATCTTATATGTAGAAGAAAATTCAAGGAGAGAATGGATAAGAGACTCATATAGTCACGTAATAATTAATTTGAATATTAATTGAATATAGGTGACAAAAAATTATTTGAAAAGTCATACTACTACTATGTAATTTTACAAGGAGTTAAGACTCATAGATGCTTCCTCCGTCCTTTGAATGGTTTTGTTTCATTTGCTTTGTAACCGACCCGTAATAATATTTTGTAGATATGAAGAATATTAATCATGTTTATTTAATGGTATTCACTAATTAAAATGTATCATGTGGTATTGAGAGACTAAGAGCACCCACAATAGAGATGAGTGAACATCATCTTAACCCTCCCTCTCCTCTAAGAGGACATCCTCTCTATTGTAGAACTATATTAGATGTCCTCTTATATAGAGAAATGTGGGTACTTCCTCTAGTTTTAGAGGAAAATAGAC
>JAOWBH010176819.1:0-10290 GCA_028566215.1 Silene coronaria
CATCGATGTTGGCGTATGGTGAGCAGATCTTGACAGGTGATATTGAGTAGCATCGCATGGGCATTGGGGATTATCACATTGTCAAGTTTAGCTTCCGCCAGATCATTTACACTATTGATTTCATTTGTATTAGTTTGGATTTGCATTCTTTATTGGATTGACATTTGATTGGTAATCATTAAACTTTATTTAATAAAGCTGTTCTTGAATGGTTAATTTAATATATACAACCTCGGGAAACCAAGGATGTGGCACTCCACTCACTAGGGGAAGGTCTTGGTAAGGCTTCTTAGTAGGTGGGGTGTTACACACACAATAATTGTTAACCATGCTTTTCCATATAAATATAACCACAACATAATATGAATGTACAAGTTTTCTCATCCCAAATTACGAAGTAATCAATCCCAACCTCATGTTATAATGCAATTAGATATAATATGGACTAATAATACTTATCCCTCAACCTAACATGATAAGTTACTAATATCATTATGTTACCAACATGGTTACTTAACTGAGTATGTTATAATGCAACTAAAACTTGTAATAATGCATTCATGATAACTTATCAAGATCGAGTAGGGAGAATCCTACCTCTTGAAAATCTTCAAATATCAAGCAACACACTAGAAAGGCTCTTCTACAAAGTCTCTTCCTACATGTAATTAAGTAAAAGCTATCACAAATACATTCTAAAAAATTAATAATACTAATTAATCTTAATTACATCTCTTAATTACCCAAAACCCCAATTTGATTCTCATAATATGAACCTACCAAAATCTAGGGTTACTAATTAGGATTAAGAAGAGAAAAGAGTAATTGAAGACTTACAAATCAAGGCAAAGAGAAATGGTGAAGGTTGAGCCACAAATCTCCAAGGATAAGAAGAAAATCTAAAAGGATAAGGTTTTAGAATGTTTTTGGAAGGTTTAAGGTTGTAGTGAAGAAGATGGGATTGATAGGATGTTGGAGAAAACTAAAAAGGAGCTATTTGTGTCAAGGCCCAAGTCACGGGCCCAACACGCGAAACAATGACTGCAATCCGTGCACTCGATTGAGTCAACCGCACACTCGGTCGAGAGTACCACTCACTCGGCCGAGTGTCACTCAGCCAGAATGTTCTTGGTTAAAGTCCACTCGGTCGAGTACTATGTTGTACTCGGCTGAGTGCTCAGTTACAAACATCCGGGTTATTACATGTTGAGTTATTTTACAAGCTATTGAGCTATTATACTAAGTTATTGAATTTAAAAAATTATGCCTTTAAGCTCAATAACTTTGTACTATAACTCGACAATTTTGCTAATAAAACTTAACGACTTTATAACAAAGCTCAACAACATGAACTAGTTGTATATACATCCAGTTGTATAATCCAATTACGGCATCCTTTACCATGTTCATTCTATAGTAGGTATAGTTATTAACTTTAATTTACTTTTTAAGAAATAAAATTATCTTTCTTGACGTTTGAACCTGCATCTTGGTGGGTTTTTTTTGTTTACACAAATAGCCGCTAAAATGTCAAGACGGCCATGCATCAATTCCTAGCTAACGCGTCCATTTAACATAAGTTCCAAGTGTAGCAATGCTTGTATGCATCCGTTTAACATGAACATCACTCCAGGTCATTCCAACTCCCTTGAATAGATTTGCTTGGGATGGAGATGAATAGATTTAAGTAAATTTAATGTTTGGTTGGCTTGAAATCAGACATTTTATGAATTTTAACTCCAGGTCATTTCAACTCCCTTGAATTTCATGCCTTACTCTCACCCAATTTCTAACTTCATTCCTCTTAGCTAGTGGAAATATTAATCAAACTAAATAAGTTCAAGTGATATGAGGATCTTAATCGATTCCTTTATGATATGGCATTTTAATTCATTTCATTCAACCTCCTCGAACCAAATGACCCCTAATAAATAAGATATCAAAATAATTACTAGAAATTGGTTTATATGGAAAAACTTCTCACACACTCCTATACAATATCAATTAATTTTGAAGATAGATTAGTAAGTGTTTATGTAAATTTATCAATCACCGACTCACATAATGTTATAAATATGACTTAAATCTTAATGTACATATATCATGAATAATTCAAACTAACAAAAGGAGCAAGAATTTTATGAATTATTATAACAAACAAAAAATAGCTATGATATAGTTATAGACCTGAACAACATTACTTTGTATACAGTGTAATTATTGTGTGTGATGGTTTCACATTGTAAAATGTTTCATTTGTATAAAAATTATATTTTTATTGCTAGCAATTAGCTCATGTTCTTTTGTACATAGTTTTGCTAAACTTTTCCATATCTGAACCAAATTTATAGGGTTTGAACTTTTTTGAACTGAATTTATAGAATCTGAACTGAACTGAACTTAGCTTATAAGAACTGAACTTTTCTACTGAACTTATAGGAAAATAGGTATGAATTGAACTAAACTTTTTTGAGCTGAACTATGTTCTTTAGCCTTGATTTAGCTTATTTCAATTGAGCTCAGCCTAATTCAGTTTAATTCGGCTTCATTCAGTTCAGGTTAACTCATCTCTTCAAAAATTAACTCTTACTTGAGCTCTTTTCTTATCTCTTCACAAATTAACTCTTACTTCAGCTCTTTTCACTTCAGTTTAGCTCCATTTAGTTTAGTTCAGCTTAGCTCCATTCAGTACAGTTCAACTCCTATCAACCGGAAAGAACATGAATATGGCCTGAACTTTTATGAGTTAAACTTATAGGATTTGAATTGAACTTATAGCATCTGCACTTTTGTGAACTAACCTTATAGATCTGAGCTGAACTTAAAGGGGGTGACATTAAATCCAAAAAAACATGGTGTAAAGTCCATGAATTTTTATAGATAACGATGGTCTCACGTTGTGCGACCGTATTATTCGGACAAGAGAAGATATTTTATTTGAATTTAGATTTTATATATTAAGGCCTCGTTCTTTTGGAGTGAATGAGATTTGAATTGAACTGGACTTAGAGGTTTTGAATTTTTCTGAGCTGGTCTTATAGGATTTGAATTTAACTTATAGTGTCTGAACTAAACTGAACTTATAAGATATGAACTGAACTAAACTTATAGGATCTGAACATTTCTTAACTGAACTTATAAGATTTGAACTAAACTTATAAGATCTTAACTTTTCTGAATTGAACTTATAGGATCTTAACTGAATTTAGTTTAACTTAACTACTATTATTAATATGTTTTTTTAGCAGGGAATCAGGACTACAAGGGGAGCTCAGCATACACTGATACCAGCCAGATAGATTCAAACTCAAGAAAGAAATATTTTACTAAACAAATAGTAAACCGCCAGTTATTATAACTCAATGTCCACTTCCTGAAACACCCCACATGCCTATCCTTCCGCATAACGCGGGAAAGTAGAACGAACCCAAGAGTAATAACTGGTAGCAACAAATGTTTAAATTATCAGTCTGATCATTTTAGAGCATCAAAGCACCATCACCACTTGTAATATAAAATTCATGGTGCTTTTAATTAATCGATTTAGTGTAATAACCTGAATAAATTATAATAATAGGACTATTAGAGACTTTATAAGCTAGACTCTTATATTATTCTTTATAATGATAACGGCTTCACTATAGAGATCTACTAAAATATAGGAGACGAGACCGTATTAATAATAACCCGTAAAATTTCTCTTTATGTCGTAAATTTCTACTACTTTAGATAATTATAAAAAAAAAGGGTAAAAGCATCTTTTTCTACACACTCCACGTAGTAGTAGGTAGTATGACTCATGTAATAACTTACTCCCATAGTTATCTACACATAGACTTTTGCATAGTACTCCGTATACAATACTCCATCACACAGTCACAAGAAGAGAAAAGAAAAAGAGGATCGGGTTCACAATGGAAAAATAGAGTAATATGGTATTACTCAGTGAGCTAATAAGGTCTTTTATACCACGTTAATGTATGATTTCGAAACCCTTTATCGTTAAAATTATTTATTTACCGTCTTATATATAGTCGAACTAAAATGATATTAGGAGAAACTGTATAGTAGCTTGACTGTAAATATTATATGGTTACCGTCATAATACTCGTATGATTTCGGGACCTTCGTTGATAACGTTAATTATTTACCGATTTAATAGTTGAAAGAAGATGGTATTATTAGTAGTTGTTTTATTAGTTGGATTATAAAGTTTCGACCATTATCGTTATTCTGCTCGACTGAAGTTGGGACCTTTCACCACAGGACTTACTATTTCATTTTGGATAGTAGAAATAAAATATAAAGCTCAATTTTAATTTCATATTATTATCGTTATAATGCTCGTATGAATTTAGGACCCTTTGTCGATATAATTATTTATCTATTGAGTAGTTGTGTAATATTTTTAATAGATCAGAGATGCCTGGACCACTACTATTATTTAGAGCTATGTCATACCAAGTATAGTAATTATAGTCACATATTGTGGTTACTAATTAACTATGAGAAAAAAAAAAGGATACCTCCATATAAGCTACGCAAACTAAGCCGACTACCTCTTAGTGCTAGTTCTAGTCTAGTATAAATGGGGAATTTCAGTGGTGAGGAGTTGATAATTAACCAGAAACAAGTCTATACTCGAAATTCTTACAACACACACGTAGTATTTGGTATAAGTTCATGAATAGGCTTGCGTGGTAATTCGTATACATATAAGATATAATTAATTATTTACCTTGTAATAAGATATTAGAAATAATCGGTTATAGTGGTTTTATTATTAAATTCATATTATATAAATGTTATACTCTTTACATGTTATATTAATAATTGTCATCTTATGGATATGTGACTATCATGCTGGTACTGTTGTTATAGTGCAAAATTGGCCAATTGTAGCATTTTGAGATACAATTATTGGGTTGAGATGACATTATGTCGTAACTTGTGTACACAGAAGGGGGCGTTGACTCCAGTTGAACTACGGTTCTGTTATCCGGCGATGGCCGAGGTGGATCTAAGACCTAGTGTTATTCTTATCCTGTGTACATGGAGGTGGGTCTAAGACCCGGTGTGAGTGTGGATCTCCGTAATGTATTTCTTTTCAGTAATAGTATATCGATATGAATATGATGTGATTGTATATTGTTATTGGAATGATAGCTGCATAATATTTTTGAGTACCAGAATGGTCTTTGTTAAGCTAATGTACACTAGTAAGCTATATAATCTGTATGCTAATGTGTAATGGTAAATTATGGTAAGCTATATACTCGGGCAAGATATTGTATTATAATTCGATATAATAATAAGGAAAATCCTTAATGATAAAGAAAATGACATAAGACCGGTGTAGGTGATCAGAGTCATACTCAGCCCGTGGTCGGTTGATCCCGTTACTTTTATTTCTTTTTCAGGTACAAGTATAAAGTGAAGGTCAAGTGTGAGGAATTTCATATAGAAGATAAGACCTATAATATGTATAGCTTAGCTCGCTAAATAGAGTCTTTATTTTTGAGTTGTATAAGTGTATTTATTTTATTGTTTAAGCCTTGTATTTTCCGGAGGGAGAATATGGCGGTGACGCCCTTGTAATTCCGCTGCTATCTATTGTTAATAAAAGAGTTAATTTGAGCTGTCTGTTTGCTTTATCGGGGCGTTACATAAATCTCGCAAATTGGTAGATCGGGTCAGGTTAATTTTGGTTGAATAATTTCAAATTGGCAAAAACTTGGGTCGAGTCATCCCGATTTATGTATATTCATGTGTTTTGTAATCAAATTATTAAAGGATAATGATCATTACGTGAACATAAACATTAGAGTGGGTCGGATGTGATCTGGTTAACTTGGTTTGGAGTCAAATTTGGGTCCTATGTACGAGTGTGGGTAGGTTACGTGTCCAGTTATTTACAGGACCTTACACATCTCATTCCTGCTTCTAAAGTGTCGTTGACAAGTTATTAAGTAATAAATTAGAGGGAAAACAGAAACACCTCTAGGGTACAAAACAACCCCTTTTTGAGTTTGTAAATAGCGATTAGTGGTCTTAAATATACCTCCTTTCCTAATTCGTAATTGGTATCCTTGAACAAAACCCGAATCCACTCCCGTGGTATTCTAGTAAAGGTCAAGGTCTTTGCCCACGTTAAATTCTTGATTATCCATCTTCCTCTTCCAAGGTAAGGCTTCTAATCTAATGTTAGGGGTGCCCCACTTAGTTTCTCACTCCCGTGTTCAACCCAAGTTAGCAAGACTAGTCAAATGGGGTGAGGACTTGCCTAAACCTGATTGATTCCCATCGATAGTCAAGGGTCAAAGAATTAATCAACCCACGAAAACATAAGCATACACAATATAATCCTTTAACTAACCTCGATTAACACATCAACAACTTCTCAAATATGGGATTCATCATCATCATCTACCATAGTAGCGAACCTATTATCGTTTGCTGACTCAACAATAGCTCGACATTCAGCATAAAGACCATTAAAGAGTAAAAAAAAAAAAGCTCTAGATTTGAGTCTTGAGCTCAAGCACTGCTTGTATTTGGTCAAGTTCAGCTCGAGCTTAAGATAAGTTGTTGTGCTAAAACCGAGATTTGGACCAAATTGATTTCACATACTTATATAGTACTAGTTGGTTGCACCACGCGCAAAAGCGCGCGGTCCCCCAAGATATTTTGATTGTTTGTGTTCCACTTGCATGTTTGCGTTTTTTAATGGTCCTGATTGTACGTACATATTGAGTGCCGGTTACAATGAAACAATTGTTGCCTTATTGTTTTGATGAGTGAATTGATTGCAAACAAAATTTCAAACATCGTAAATACTTTTATACAACGTGGTCATGTGGCCTCACAAGAGACTCTCATTGAACTAAAATTGGCGGATCAACTTAAAGCTTGAAGGCAGACACCCGTACGAAAAACACTAAACGATGAAATCTTTTAGTAGGTTTAAATACAAATGATATTGGGAGTGCCTTCTGCCATCATCGTCATGAATTCATGCACATGAAAGCTAGAATTCACGCTCATGAAAGCTAGAATCTATGTTTACGCTGACATAGGTGATCGTTTATTAGTGAAACACACGAACATTTTATTCACAATCCTTGAAATAACATGATAAACAACAAAGGGCATAAGGCCAAGGGACGATTTCGGGATAGCTAGTATTGTTCAGAGAATTGCAAAAAGTAAATTGAAAAAACAAGTTACACATTTAAGGTCATAAGACCAAGAGACAATATCACTATGCTTCCATGAGACACACTAAGCTTTCACTATTCTCAAAGTATTGGTCTCGTACTCCATTAAAAGCTCCTCTATTTCAACCACTACAAATAGTTTAAAGAATGTAAGCTTCACTTTGTAAGATGAGAACATAAGCTAACAATATGTGAGATAAAACACTAAATTAGTCTTCCCATTTAAGACGTATTGCATACCAACTTTAGAGAAAACTATTGCAGTACAAACTTGGGTCTACTTTTTAGAATTATGACATTAAAAAACGTCTTTAATTAAATGATAATAAAATAAAAATACAGTGTTATGTCTGTATCTTTCAGCTTAATTCCAGCGTTTATTTATCTTACATCAGCTCATTTCAACTCACATCAGTTCAGACAGCTCACCAGGACAATATCCGGTCCAACAAAGTAAGGTTCAGTTTTCCCAACAAAAAAAGAAGGAAAAAAAAAGGTTAAGTTAGGGAAGATAAATTCTCCTATCAACGCCTCCCTTCAACCTATAACCTCCTCCTCCAGGGCTCATCCTCCTCCACCAAACTTAGGTACAAACTCCTTCACGTCCTCTTCCAACCACAATCAACTCCTCCTCCAACCTACACCGCCACCTCTTCCTTCTCCAGCCTCAATATCCCACTCATCCTCAGCAAGGAGGACATTTTAACTATAAGAAGATATTTGACATATCGATAAGAAAGCCTATATATGAAATGAGAAAATATATACCTTTAATCATTTTCAAGTTACCCCCCTCCCCATAGGCCTATATAACAAACAGCTTAATCTCATATAAACAAGAGTCAATGGTGAATACACCACTCATGCGTAACCAATCTGTAAAAAGCCAGGTACAAACGCTCTCTCTACCTTCTTCCCTCTCCTCTCTTTCTCCCTCCCACCATCAAGAAGATACTTGACATATCGATAAGAAAGCATATATATGAAAATCAGAAAATATATACCTTTTAATCCTTTTCAAGTTACCTCCTCCTCATAGTGCTATATAACAATGCAGTGTAGTCCAATATAAATAAGAGTCAATGGTGAATACACCACTCATGCGTAACCAATATGTAAAAATCCAGGTACAAACGCTCTTTTTACCTTCTTCCCTCTCCCCTCTTCCTCCCTCCCACCATCTCCTAGTCGTCCTATGCAAGAATCACACATGCGAAGGCAATCTGGATAAAAATAATACAACGCTACTTCCCTCCCTTCAGCCTCTCCCACTATCCCTACCTGCCTCAAACCGCCCCCTCCTTCCCCCTCACCACATCGCTCCGAAAAAGAAACCATATACTCTGTTACGCTAGGTAATATACAGTTGATTGATGGCTAATGTCTTATTTTAGAGTATACTATTTAACGGAAGAACTGACAAAATTGAAAAAACAATAATCGTAAAGCAGAAAAGAGAGCAATTAATTGCTTCTAGTTTCTGAATCTAACTTCAAAACTTTGGGCCATTTCACACTGATTTTTGAAGTAAATATACAGGTACGAGGCGAGAAAACTCACTATCAACTTCACAATTGAACAAACAGTAATGTTCAATGGATTACTCCTATGCCTGGAAGAATTGAAAGAAAAGTTAGAAAGTTAATTGATTTCTTTTCCAGTAGTTATTCTAGTGAGCATAAATTTTCAAAACTTCAATTTGAACGAAAACTATAGAATCTTTTTGCAAATTAACGAAACGACACTTGAACCTCTACCCGTGTCAAAACTTTCAAAGTCAGAATTCAATTACTTACTTCAGATTCAGCTAGTTTGGCTCATCGTTCTTAATATCCTCTTCATCTGAAAGAACTTTTGCATCAAAATCTGATTAAATAGGTAATAAATGTACCTAACATAAACAAATGACAATGTAATATATGATTAATTTAGGCCGTTTCTTCCAATTTTTCCCGCGCATTTTAGCTCGTATCGGCACATTTTCACGTTTGATTTAGTGCCTTTCGACCCCCATCACCCGTTCTATATTTTACGTGTATTATCATGCAGGAACTATCCTAGGAATACGAGAACGGAGGCCACGAGTCGGAATTTGAAGAGCCGGAGAGAAGAAGGAAGAAAAGCTGGAAAAGCTCTCCCAGCCGGCGGCTGACCGGCAGCCGGTCGACCGGCTGGGAGCCCCTCTACCCACCAAAAGGCAGCAGAAATCAAGGTAAATGCCTCCCAGCCGGCTGACCGGCAGCCGGTCAGGCCACCGGCTGGGAAGACACTTCAGAGAGGTCGCAAAATGAAGATAGAGAATTAATCTTAGCCGGCTGACCGGCAGCTGGTGGCCATACCGGCTGGGAACCCCATTCTAGAACTGATGAAAATTGAAGACGAAGGAAGAATTCCAGCCGGTTGACCGACAGCCGG
Source organism: Silene coronaria (assembly GCA_028566215.1). Classification (NCBI taxonomy): domain Eukaryota; kingdom Viridiplantae; phylum Streptophyta; class Magnoliopsida; order Caryophyllales; family Caryophyllaceae; genus Silene; species Silene coronaria. Next base: position 9,633 of record JAOWBH010176819.1, read on the forward strand.
TTCACCGGCTGGGAAGACGGTCCAATGCGAGATTTTTGCCTTTGATTTACGGCCCATTAAGGAGGCATTATAAATACCCTCTTTGTAATTTGTTTTCAAACACTTCCTCTAGAATATAAACCCTAAAAATTAGAGTATCATTAGCCTTAATCAAAGATTAATCTTTGATTAATTAGTAGTTTATTTAGAAGATTTGAAGCAAGAATATTGTTGTTCTTCACTTGTAATCAACATTTACGGTTATTTATTGAAGTTCTTTCGTTTCTCATTATTTCAAGCTCTTCATTGGTGATTGATATTATACTTTCTCTCCAAGTTTCTTTCTTTTCTTAGTTTTTTCCATCTTATTAGTTGTTGTTTGAATATATAGTATAGTTGTTGCATGCTATTATGTCTTTGCTTGTTTCTTTGGTGCCAAATTTCATGTCTTTTGTATATGTTATCGCAACCATGAGTGAGTAGTGTCTTACTAGGGTGTAGGGGAATCTAATGTGGGCTTAGGGTGCTTATTTTGGTCTCTTATCATGTTGGTTAAGTTAGTTGAATCTCTTCTTAAAAGTTGCACACCACATGTTCGATATAATGCTCGAATGAGAGTTTGAGTTGTTTTATTGCCTAGTTGACTTCTTAGGTGAGGGCTTGAGTTGTCTCATTGCTT
>JAOWBH010176841.1:0-10290 GCA_028566215.1 Silene coronaria
TTTCAATTGCTCTAATTTTTTGCCACATCAGACAGACAATTAATATTGCTCTAATTTTTTGCCACATCAGACAGACATTTAATATTGTGAGGACACGTCAATAGTATTGGTAGCTGCATTAGTTAAATATATGATTACTCAATCACATAAAAAAAAAGACAATAAAAACAATAAGATAACCAACAAAAGGCAAAAATTATCATTGTGGCTCTCATCATTTTTTGTCAGGTTTGACAAAAAGTCATCTTATGATAAAAAATTTTTTTGTTATTGTGGGGGATGATTGTGAAAATATCAACTTTAAAAGGAGATCTTTTTGTTGTTTTGGATGGTCTTAGTCATATTAAATTTAATCTGCTAATTTACTGGCTAGTTCAAAGGGCTAACCACTTAAAAAAGAGAATAAAAAATTGGTTCAATAATTATAATATTTGTAACACGGAAATGCTATGGTTTAATTAAGAACTAACAAATATTCATATGTACCAATTTATTTCCTACATGAAATTCATATAATTAATTTTGTAAATGTATTGAATACGATTTAGAACCGTGTTTTATTAGTATTTTTCGTAACCTAGTGCAACGTGACAAAATTGGATTATGGGCGGAATCACATTTTTGTATGATAAAATATCATAAAAAAAAAAAGTGGAAAAATATATCGAAAAAAAATCTCTAGAAGAGTATAATAATAAAGTGGCAAGAGTATAAAAAAGTTTAGTTATAAATTGTAGCAAAAGGGTATTAAAATCATATAAAATAAAGTCCTGCTTCGAATCATAAACATAGGATCCGATATGATTTAACTCCTAATCTAACTAAAACTTTATAATCAAATATTGACCTACCCTACTCGTTTGACTTATATTGTATGATGATACGATATTCATTACACTTGGCTCAACTTACAGTGTTGCGTAACAAAATGGAGGTGACATTAAACTAAACGATTATAGTTAGTAAATCATTTTATTTTAAGTCGTAATCAAACTAGTTCATAGAGCTAAGTACATGATTTATATGAACATTAACATTCAAAACATTTTCAGAGGATGGGTAGAACCTCTCATAAAGGTGTTTCATGAAATTAATGATAAAAATGTCACGTGGCTAAAAGCCTATACAAGTGTCACGCGATGATAGTACGACTTTTTTTTTAACATAAAATATGAAAATGAATATAAATATGAATATGAAAATGTATACATATGAATGATAGATGTTATACAATGACTAGCAAAGTAATAAGATAAGATTTATATAATAAGATACAAACATATTATAATTTTTGTGTCCTTTTGGCTAACACATCAGCAAATATTTGTTTTTCATTATATATATTATCATAAATCCCTAAAGAAAATTTTGGTAAAGTGACCTAAATTTTGGGAATTAAATGTACACATATAATATGGTGGGAACTAATGATATGAAATCAACATTATAGAAATAACAATAAAGGAGTAGTAAATAAATAAAAATTAATATATCTTGATTACATTTTTCTAATAAATAGGATATTATTGACACTTCTACCAAAAAAAACCTCCTTGATTATTGACCATTTCAGTTATGGAATAAATTTGCATTCAGTTTAGACTTTAGACTAATTCTTACTTAAACAACATATATTTAGGAGCATATCTCACATTATAACATTCAATACTAATCACTATCATCTCCACGACTCTACCTACATTTCTAACTTGAATGATTAACCAAAATTAAAATTAAAATCAGGTAACAATGGTGGATTATAGATATACATATCATTGTATTTTCATTATATTAGGATTCTTCTTTGTAGCCGAGGGAGCAAAAAATCAAATTGGTCACGGTTGGCAATCTGCGCATGCAACATTTTATGGAGATATCAATGGAGGCGAGACTATGAGTACGCAATTTTTCTAATCTTTGTTGTAGTTTTTACCCTGTATAATTTTAAGTCTTTTTTTGTCTAAGAAATAAATATATACAATCATAAATATTTCTCTTATATGGTTACATATTAGAAAATGTTTTTGGAATAATACCTATAACATGAATTTATGAAAACAATAACAATGTGAAAATTTTCAACTAAGAATATGAATCGTCGATTCTATACATCGCAGGATGTAAAATATAACTGAAATAGATTTTTGGAGTACTATCGACAATAAAAGTAGAGTAAAGAAGAAGATTTTGAATAATAAAATAAAGAATGATTTATCACCGATGCTTGAAGAATTACGGATTTACGATTGTGAATGCAATAGTTCAAAAGATAATATATTAAAAAATAATATCATGAAAAACTGAATATTAAATTAAATGAATTTTATAATTTCTCGTGTGAGAATATTTCTTAATAATTATATTTTTGTCAGAACATATGCCTATTAGACACACAACCTTTTTAAGTTGATTTTGATTTCATCCTCCTATATTTTATACGTTTCTTTTATTAGATTAGCTTTTAGGTTCAGTAAAATAAAAAATTAACCTAAAGTATATTAAGTTAATCATTCAAATATTTTTGTTAGAATGACGCTCAAAACATGCGTAGTCAATTGAAATTTTGATAATATTATTCTTTGAGTAGCTATCAAATTATAAAACATTCTCATATTTTATATATATATATATATATATTGAAATCCTTAGTTCTCAAAATAAATTCCGTATGTAGTAGCTACAACATCTCGACTTCTTTTAATTGATGTATCACATATTTTGTTGTTATAAATCATTTACTACAAGATAAAGAACTAAATGGTAAAAGTGAAAATATGGGACACTAAAGAAATAAAGATGGTATGTAGTTACCAAAAAACACGAACATTATAATCCAAATGTAAACATTTATTTTATTTTAAAGAAAAGAATAATGTTTATGTACGTCTTTAGTACAAAAAGTGACATGATTGAATGTTTACAATCATATTATACAGATGGTGCATGTGGCTATGGGAACCTATTTGAGCAAGGATATGGACTCGAAACAACTGCTCTAAGTGCGGCTCTATTCAACGAAGGTGCGGCTTGTGGGTCATGTTATCAAATTAAGTGCGTTGATTCAAAATGGTGCAAACAAGGGGCCGGTCCAATCCGAGTCACGGCGACTAATTTTTGCCCATCGGGGTACTCGAAAACCTCAGAATCTTGGTGCAATTCTCCTCGAAAACACTTTGATTTAGCAATGCCGATGTTTCTAAAGATGGCCGAGTACAAAGGCGGTATAGTACCTGTTCTTTTTAGAAGGGTAAAATGTCGTAAGCAAGGGGGTGTTAAGTTCGAGCTTAAGGGAAATCAATATTGGTTGTTGGTTTTGGTTTATAATGTTGGAGATGTAGGAGATGTTGCAATGGTTGACATTAAAGGGTCCAAAACTAGTTGGACACAAATGCAACGTAATTGGGGTCAAAATTGGCAAACTTTTGAGAGGTTAAACGGTCAAAGTTTGTCGTTTCAGATTACTACTAGTAATGGTAAGACAAAGCGATTTAATAATGTTGCACCTGAAAATTGGCAACTTGATCAAACATACGAGGCTAAGAAAAACATGCATTGATGTTATTAGATAATTCGTAGTTTAAAAGTTGGTGTTTAATTTTTGGTAATAGTCCTTTGTATTTGTGACATCATATCTATATTTGAGTGTAGATCAATGTTCCAAATCGCCTAATTCCTTATTTCGTATACTACATTCTCTATTTGCCACATTAGTTCTTTGAAATTGGCCGTCCATATCCAAATGTTATCTACTTGAGTTTTGATTACTATATTGTTCTAGTAAACTACACAAGATCAGACATTATTTTTAAATTGATATCATATTTAATGGTTGTTCTAGGAGCTCATACTTGGGACTGGACAAAATTATCTCAATCTACATAAATATGTGCAAGTTAAATTAGATAGTTTCGGATTGACAAATTCAAAAACTGTGAAATGAGTACCGTCATAATTTATGATCGTCACAAGTTAGAATTTGTCACATGAAAGTATGTATCTATACAGAGATGACAAGTTAGAAAACATCAAAACAAAAGACTAGAAATTTATGGAACAATGTGCACCTTGCACTATTACTTGTAAAAAAAAAAAAAAAAAAAACTTTGATTGAAAAGTACGTTTAAGAAAATTTCCTAAATGTTTTAACAAGGTGTCTTGTTTGTGACGGACATTATCCGTTATAAGCTAAAGACGGATATTGTCACTTTCATAATAAGACAAGTGGGAGGACAAGTGGGAAAAAATGGAGCACCCCATAAATAGTGTCACTTATATATTGTGAGAGGGACACTAACAAACGGATAGTGTCCGTCTTTAGTGAGATTTTGTGATGTTTTAATTGAAAACGTGCGACAGTTGATAGTTAGTTTAGCTATTGTAAATTTTTTGGATGATCCGAGGACTTGAAGCAAGTGTTTGCCTGTTCTCTACAATTTGGTATAGAATCGGATGGGCCAACTCTTTGCAAAAAAATCTTTTCCACATCCGGCCCATTTGGGTATTTTGGTCGGCTGCTCTAAGTCTATAGTGGTCACTAAAGTTGGTAAATGGATCATTGGTGTCGGGTTAATTTGGTGCGAATTATTTCGTTTTGGATGACTCATTTTAGATTTCTGGTCAATTTCGGACGTTAAGTTAGTTGGTCATTTCGAGTTTGAGTCACTTCTGGTCACTTTTGAGTATGGGTCATTTTCGGGTATAAATCGTTTTGGATATCATGTCATATTTACTTGTGAGTTGTCATTCTGCGTATTAATGTTTGCAATTGGGTCAACTTTAAGTCAGGTCAAGTCAGACCGGGTCATATCAGATCAGCTTACCCTTTCGGATCGGTCGGGTCAATTCAGGTAAAAAATGTATCGAGTCAGGTAGGATTTGGGGCGGTTCATTATCGAGTCTATTTAATTTATCGTATTACTTCAATTTTTTTACTAATAAGCTTGGTTTTCACAATTATTTGGGTAGTTACTTTGTTATTCGTTCAATTAATTGGGTTCACATATGGTGTTCAGGTTCAAGTTGTTGATCGACGAGTCGTGTTAGGTTACGGGGATCGACGGATTGCCATCATTTTTGAATTGATTTGCAACATTCTCGGGTTCTATAATGTCAAGTATTCTCCACTTTCGAACCGATTACTCGGGTCAGATCAAACTTGTTAACTCCATGCGTGAATCGTGATTATGTATTTGGAATAGCATATATTATTATTATATTGATTGATTTTCTTAGAAAATTGAATAAATAAAGCACACCTAAATTGGGCACGTGGAGAAAGATGGAGAAAAGTCTAGTAATTTCCAGAGAAACCTTCAATATTCGAGACACATCCTTCTCACCTCAACAAAAGCCCTTCCACCTCTTCCCTCTCCTCTCCACATTCAATCATTTTCGCACAAACAAAAACACACTCAAATTTCCAACAAACACAAATCCCTCGCCATTTTAATTTCATACATTCAACACTTCCATAATCACTCTAAGTTCTTCCACATCTTTCTTCATCAAATTTTCTGTTCTTCCGTCTGTTATTCCGTAAGGTACATTTTCTTAAACAATTTCTCATTGTATTGTAATTTTTATATTTTGTTTTCGTCTTTTATTGGTAAAGTTTTAATCTTTATCATGTATTTGTTGTGCTTGCTTCCTTAATTATCATGGGTTTGATCATGTTACTCTGTTTGTTCAATAATTGATACTCTCCCCGTCCCAGTTATTTGTTTCTTTTTTATTCTTTGTAATTGGTATTTTAATTAAAGATGAACAAATGATTGAGACGAAGAGAGTAGTCTACTGTTAAGTCACTGTAATTGGGAACAAATGTGATTAATTGCATGTTGTAGAAATTAGGGAGTATTATTCTTTGGTTGCGGATTATGATGGAATAAAGTAGAATGACTTCACTAAGCTAGCTGCGTTTCTTTCTATTGTCAAGTACGAGTAATTTGATGCAGTTTTCGAAGTAATTTTCAACTTGGGTCATCCGGAAATGGCCTTTTTTTTGTTGTATTCAACCCCCATTACCTCGCAATTTGTGGGAGCCCTTGAGACACTCGGTTAATGTTGTTATTGTAGGAATTTCATGGAATTATCTTTTTGTATACTCTTTCCGTCTCAGTCATTTGTTTGCACTTGATTAAAGTACTGTTTAATGAGCAATCTGGTAATTGGTTTTAGATGGGGGATTTTTTGTATGTTAAATGAGTATGGTTTTAGTTACTGATTTCTGTAATTAATTGAAATTGCAGCAATGAATCCCGAAAAATTTACCCACAAGACAAATGAGGTTCTTGTTGAATCTCACACTTTAGCAATGGACCATGGACATGCTCAAATCACCCCTCTCCACATTGCATGTGTGTTGATTGGTGAACCTAGCGGCGTCTTCCACCAGGCTGTATCTCAGGCTGGTGGAGGTGACGATTCCGCTAAGTCGGTGGAAAGGGTGTTCAATAAGGTTCTTAAGAGCCTCCCTTCTCAAAGTCCACCTCCTGATGATGTCCCAGCTAGTACATCTTTGATTAAGGCGATTAGACGGGCACAGTCACATCAAAAGTCTCGTGGGGATACTCATTTGGCTGTTGATCATCTCATTCTTGGGATTATTGAGGATTCACAGGTTGGTGACTTGTTTAAGGAGGCTGGGGTTGCTGTGGCTCGGGTTAAGGCCGAGGTTGAGAAACTCCGAGGGAAAGATGGTAAGAAGGTGGAAAGTGCTTCTGGGGATACTACTTTCCAAGCTTTGAAGACGTATGGTCGAGATTTGGTTGAGATGGCCGGGAAGCTTGACCCGGTTATTGGCCGTGATGAGGAGATTAGGAGGGTGGTTAGGATACTGTCTAGAAGGACTAAGAATAACCCAGTTTTGATTGGAGAACCGGGTGTGGGTAAGACTGCGGTAGTGGAAGGTTTGGCTCAACGGATTGTGAGTGGTGATGTACCGAGCAATCTTGCTGATGTGAGGTTAATAGCTTTAGATATGGGGGCTTTAGTGGCTGGAGCTAAGTATCGAGGCGAATTTGAAGAGAGGTTGAAAGCTGTATTGAAAGAAGTTGAAGAAGCTGAAGGAAAGGTCATCTTGTTCATTGACGAAATTCATTTGGTTCTTGGTGCTGGTCGTACCGAGGGTTCGATGGATGCAGCCAACTTGTTCAAGCCTATGCTTGCCCGAGGTCAGCTTCGATGTATTGGTGCGACCACACTTGAAGAGTATCGAAAGTATGTGGAGAAGGATGCTGCTTTTGAGAGGCGGTTCCAGCAGGTTTATGTGGCAGAACCTAGTGTTCCTGACACGATTAGTATTCTTCGAGGGCTGAAGGAGAAATATGAAGGGCACCATGGTGTTCGAATCCAAGACCGAGCTTTGGTTATTGCTGCTCAGTTGTCCGCCCGGTATATCACTGGTCGACATTTGCCTGATAAAGCCATTGATTTGGTGGATGAAGCTTGTGCAAATGTGAGAGTGCAACTCGACAGTCAACCTGAGGAGATAGATAATCTGGAAAGGAAGAGAATGCAGTTGGAAATTGAGCTTCATGCCCTTGAGAAAGAAAAGGATAAGGCTAGCAAGGCACGGCTTGTGGAGGTCAGGAAGGAGCTTGATGATCTGAGGGATAAGCTTCAGCCGTTGATGATGAAATACAAGACAGAAAAAGAAAGGATTGATGAACTCCGACGACTCAAACAAAAGAGAGAGGAACTCCTTGTTGCAGCCGCAGATGCTGAGAGACGGTATGATCTGGCAAGAGCTGCAGATCTAAGATATGGTGCAATCCAGGAGGTCGAAGCAGCCATTGCTAAGTTGGAGTCAAACCATAACGAGGGTGAGATGTTGACTGAAACTGTAGGGCCGGATCAAATTGCTGAAGTTGTAAGCAGATGGACCGGTATTCCGGTTACCCGCCTGGGAGAAAATGAGAAACAGAAGCTAATCGGGCTGGGTGACAGACTGCACCAAAGGGTGGTGGGCCAGAACCACGCGGTTGAGGCGGTTGCAGAGGCAGTGCTAAGATCAAGAGCCGGACTGGGGAGGCCTCAACAACCAACTGGATCCTTTTTGTTCTTGGGTCCAACTGGAGTTGGGAAAACAGAATTAGCCAAGGCTCTTGCGGAACAACTTTTTGATGATGAGAATCTCCTGGTGAGAATTGACATGTCAGAGTACATGGAGCAACATTCTGTGGCTCGGTTGATTGGAGCTCCACCGGGTTACGTTGGTCACGAGGAAGGCGGGCAGCTCACTGAAGCGGTGAGAAGGCGACCTTATAGTGTGGTTTTGTTTGATGAGGTGGAGAAAGCTCACACTGCTGTGTTCAACACTCTTCTCCAAGTCCTTGATGACGGAAGATTGACAGATGGCCAAGGCCGGACTGTTGATTTCAGAAATACAGTTGTAATCATGACTTCTAATCTTGGAGCTGAGCATCTTTTATCTGGACTAATGGGCAAGAGTTCAATGGAAGCAGCTCGTGAGAAAGTTATGACTGAGGTACAGCTCTTGATTCCATTAATTGTGTAATTAATATAAGAATACGCTTATTCCCGGGTTGGGTTGATCTGTCTTATTATGATCGGCGTTTTAAATCCCTCTTACTAACTAAAGTTTTGCTTGGCAGGTGAGAAGGCACTTCAAGCCAGAGCTGCTGAACCGCTTGGATGAGATAGTCGTGTTTGATCCTCTTTCGCATGACCAACTAAGAAAGGTTGCTAGGCTGCAAATGAAAGATGTGGCAAAACGTCTTGCCGAGAGGGGTATTGCTTTGGCTGTTACAGATGCTGCTCTTGATCTTGTGTTGGCCGAGAGTTATGACCCTGTAAGTACTCTGCCACATTGCTTCTGTTTTTTTCATATTAGTCTACTCGGTAAAAAAGACTACAAAATAGCTTACATTCCACATAAGACTTTACCCATTAACCTTCTAGTTTTAATTAGATATGGCATGTAAGGCCTGTGGTCACTTAGTCAGAAATCTCATACATCGACGCGTTATAATTCTGGTTCTGACATAGATGATGTTTTGGTTGATCAGGTTTATGGTGCAAGGCCTATAAGGAGGTGGTTAGAAAGGAAGGTAGTGACTGAACTGTCGAAGATGCTGGTCAGGGAGGAAATTGATGAGAATTCAACAGTATACATTGACGCAGGAATAGACGGTCTGTCATACCGGGTGGACAAAAATGGTGGTATGGTGGATCCCACCACAGGGCAGAAAGCAGATGTTCTGATCCAGGTTCCAAACGGACCCAAGATGGATTCCACAACTCAGGCTGCCAAAAAGATTAAAATTCAGGAACTGGATGAAGACGATGAGATGATCGAGTAATCTTGCAGGGTGACAAAGTAGAGGCTCTAGTGTCTTATTCCCCTTTTTAGATGAACTGGCATGTGTGTAGAAGTTAATATACTGTTAATCCTTGACAGTCTGCAGTTGTTACAGTTGTGTTAAGGTTTCAAGTGTACGTATTGTCAATGATGTTTTCTTCTGTTATATCTGTGTAGTAGCTCTTCTGTGTTCTACTCACTGTTTTGTAATGAGAAACTTATGATTTTTCTTCTATTTGGTATTTTAAAATTAAGATTAAGCCAAGTGTATCATACAGAATCGAACTGCGGCCGCTGGTGGCTGAGCTCGAGAAATTGATCAGGATATAGCTCAAAGTTAAGTTCATGGCATAGAATTTGAAATGTGAGCTCTGTACTGGCATGGTCTAAACTTGCTTTGCTTGTAAGAGTTTGCTGGTCAAACTCGAAACCAAGTCCGAACTGTGTTCTTCTTAGTAACTCATTGTAAGCCGTTTTCAGATTAGATAACTCTGCTTAATAAATTGAGATGTGAAAATTTAATTTTATCAATTACAGAATTTATCGAGTGTGAGACGGTTTCATAGAAAGTACAAGACTTTTTTAGTCGATAGCTATTTTTTTTTTTTTGTGTTGACCAGGAGTATCTCCTACCGATAGTTGGGGGCAATTTTCTTCGGAATACTAAAGGCAATTTAATGGGTAGATCCCTCCCAAGTTTGGCCTTTTCATTCGCAAGAGTCAGGAATCGAACCCCTGACCACTTGTTTAAGAGATGAGAGCCCTTACCACTCACACCAGCCAACTTTGGTTTACCCGATAGCTATCGACATGGGTGATCCATTCATATAAGACGTACGAGTACGGCTGTGTAAGCCTTTTCGCAAATTTGTGCCTGTCAGGGCTCGCCAAGAATGAAGAAAACAATTAATGGGGTAATAATTTAAGGGGAATAATTACTGGGTAATTTAATCCGGGGAGTAATATGT
>JAOWBH010176852.1:0-10289 GCA_028566215.1 Silene coronaria
GTGATTGACTTGTAAGGCCTTAGGGGGCGGATTCCTCGAGGCTTGTGAGCCCTTGGATTGTTTTCTTTTGGACGGTGGGGATTTGATTGCTTGGCCTATAAAAGCAATCCTCCACCCTTTGTAAAAAGCAGTTGATGGTTAAATGAAAACCGAGTTAGCCAAGAGCTTTCGACAAATTCATTGCTTAGTGCTTGAATCCTCCATTGCTTAGTGCTTGTGATGAATAAGATCTTTGCTTAGTGCTTGATTTTATTCTTAGTCACTCACTTCAATTTCGAGTCAAATTTCGATCAAAATTCAAACTTCAATTGTTTTATTCCAAGAAGCAAAGCACATTCTAACTGGGAGCTCTTACCAAGCCTTCATTCTCCTCAGCGGATATTTTCAGATTCGAGACAGTTCTCATCAAAAACATCTTCCCCATCAAGACAAAGATCATCTCAGCAAAAACACCTCAGCAAAGACAACAAAACAAAGACAGAAACGAATTCAAAGGCAATTAAATGGCAAAAGACACAGACAAAATTAAGCAAAAACGGAATACATACCAAGTTTAGTCATGATCAATGGCAATGTTAGACTGGTCATCCGATCTATTTTTCCCAGCGGATATTTCCAAGATATTTTATCTCAAGCATCGTAATGTTTCCCCAGTGAGAGTTCACGCGATTTCTCAATCATTTACACAAAAGACAAAGGCGAATTCCGAAATCAGTCTTTAAGCGCCAGCATAACGCAAATCGTTATGAGACATCTTTTTAAGCGCCATCACAATGCAAGTCGTTACGGGACATCTTTTTAAGCGCAGCACAACACAAGTCGTTACGGGACATCTTTTTAAGCGCCAACACAATGAAAGTCGTTACGGGACATCTTTTTAAGCGTCAGCACGACACAAGTCGTTACGGGACATCTTATTAAGCGCCAACACAACACAAGTCGTTACGGGACATCTTTTTAAGTGCCAGCACAACGCAAGTCGTTACGGGCCATGTTTTTAAGCGCCAGCACGACACAAGTCGTTACGGGACATCTTATTAAGCGCCAGACGAAATCCTTTTATCAGAGATCAAGGGCGTAATTCTTTTTAGCATCAGACAAGTTAACGCCAGGCGAAATCCTTTTATCAGAGGTCAAGGGCACAATTTTTAGCAGCAGACGAATTGACGCCAGAAGAAATCCTTTTATCAGAGGTCAAGGGCGCATTCTTTTTAGCATTAGACAAATTAACGCCAAACGAAATCCTTTTATCGTAGGTCAAGGTCGCAATTCTTTCACAGACGATTTAAACGCCAGGCTAAATCCTATTATCAGAGGTCAATGGCGAAATCCTTTTAGAAATCTCGGGTATAGTTTCTTCTTATGGATGGCGAGCCTCCTTACGTAGTCTAATGGACTTTAAACGACCCTCCCCGATAGTCAACAGACTCTAAACTGTTCCCGACGACAGGTCCTTGGCTCAGTTCCCTTGAGTCGCCTCGCGTCGCCATAGTCTTCAGGTTGTAATCTACGATTGACCTGAGAGCTATACTTTGACTTTTGCCTTGTCCAAGCCTCAGTCAAAGTGGGGGCTCTGTAGAAACCTCGTTCTGCACCTCCCGCAAACCACCCACTGATGATTGGGTTGCATGTTTAAAATACGGCATGAGTTTATGACATTTTATAAATCCATCGTCAACTTGTAGCTCAAACAATCATGTCCACCTCTTGGTCATCATCTACGATCCGATACGGTCGTTTTGACGGTAATTAGAGTCAATTCGGAGTTCTGAGTCAAAATGTGCTTTTCATTTTAGGAGAATAAACCGAACCGAACTTTCGGCCCAATTTACAACATGATAACTTATTTTTTGGGCTTGGGCAATTTGAAGGAAAGTTCTAGATCTTTCTTTTAGCTTTCCAACGCCACCGATATTACCTAAATCCGAGTCTTGTAGAGTAAGTTATGCCTAAAATATGAACAGGCTGTCAACGCGTTTTCTTACTGCGCATGAAACTACCACAGAGAGGACGCAGCTTAGGTTGTGCCCCTTCCTCAGGACGCAGCTTAGGCTGCGCTCCTTCCCTAGGACGCAGCTTAGGTTGCGCCTCTTCCCCAGGGCGTTTCCAGCGGTTTCCAGCCTTCCGTAAACCTAGCTCGTGATTAGTATAAATAGCGGCCTTCATACCTCATATTATTCACTCGAGTGTCCTCCCTTTCTCTTCTCTCTTTTTGCATTCTAGACCTACGCTCTTGCCCTTTGACACAACGTGCTTGATCTATTCGACCACGTTAACTCGAATCCTTTCGAGCACCATCACAATTTTGCATTGACCGAGCAATTTGACCAACTACACACCGACTTTTAATAACTAATCTTTCTTTGCTAAGCAAAGGCATCACCATTCTTATTTTTAAACTTAAGTTACCACTAAAAGACGCGTTTTTAGTTATTCTCGTGCCTTTAACATGTAAGTCTGAGGGTGTAATATCCTAATTTTCATTAATTTGTAATTTTAATACTGTATTTTGTTGTTTATGTCGTAAATTTGTCGAAACAAACCCTTTTTATTATTTAAAAACTATTTAAAACCAATCTTTTACGAAACCAGCAGCGAAACATACTAAAGAAAGGACGCACCAGGAGAAGCGCCTCTTGGAAGAAACGCAACCCTGTCTACTCCTCTTACAGAGGCTGCCTGGTCCCTGGTTCACTTCTTCTTTTTCCTCGGTTTGATTTCTGGATTCGTAGTCTCTTTTATTCTTTTATCTTCTTTTATCTTTCATTACTTTTAGTCGTTAAAATTAATTTGCTCAATTTTCCTCGACCTAAATCGTCAATAATCCGATCTTGTACGGTTTTGAAACGTCAGGTGATCCCCCATCCATGCCCGCGGCTACCCAATCAAGCTCACCTGCTAAATCCACTGCTAACCATTTGTCGACAATATTAAATGGATCACAGTAGAAAACAACAAAAGAAACAACACAAACAACACCACAAGGTCAGTAATACTATCCAAATCATAAGCCAACACAATAGAATCACAATACATCCAAACAAACACGAATCATCTCCAAACTCCAAGAACCAGTGTCCGAACTGCAGCGCGGACACGACTACTCACAGCAACAAGTAGCCCTGCAGGATTACCCTTCGCAACAAATAATCCACCCCTGTCGGTGGGAGACCGCAAACTATCCACCAAAATTCCAGATCATCGCAACGAGCGAGCCCTGATCATTAATGTGCACATTCACCTTGTGACGGGAGCCACAAGAAGCGATACACGACGTTGAAGACCATCTCCTGGTAATGGCTTCACAATAAATCTCAACAACAATGCCAACATCATAATCATATCATATCATCACAATGCACAATACATCTCTTATAAACACATAGGGAAACCATGCCTTAATAGCAAATCCGGAAATCAATCACGATAATCAGCTAGAATCACTCCTTAACGAAGTTATCACCTAAATCAATAATATACTCACATCAAAATCTTCAATCCAACGCAAACTAGGGTTAAGACAACATAAACTGAAATAAAGACGAGACTAAAACTTGCAATCTGATTGACACACAAGAATGATGAAATCCGACGAACAAATGCTAGATCCTTGCTTGGTTTATGATTAGGGTGATTAGGGAGGTCTATTGAGAATATGATTGGGTTAGAAATGATTTAGAAACTGAGGAAATGAATTAAATAACCTTCATAATTACCCTAATCAAACAGCGCAAAATACAATATCAGACCAGTCACTCGGTCGAGTGCGCTCCCTCACTCGGCACTCGACCGAGTGAGACGTACTCGGTTGAGTATCTCACCAGCTCGACCGAATGACACAAAGTCAGTAGCTACCCAAGCTCCTCTTCATTCTCCAACTCCACTCGACGGACTGTACTCGGTTGAGTAAGGGATACTTGACCAAGTACCACAGTACAGAAATACGGAGTTTACACCTAATTTGCAACCAATCACTTTGTACTGTGATAATAATAGTGCTCCACATATTGCAAAGAACCCTATTTTCCATGAACGCATCAAGCACATATAGTTTGATTGCCACTTCACAAGAGATAGAGTTCTAGAAGGTCTCTTACTACTCAAATATGTCCCCACTGCATCACAGTTGGCAGATGTCTTCACCAAAATTCTCCCTTCTCAACATCATCGGGAGCTTCTGCACAATTGGGGCATGTTACCAAGCCAACATGCACCATCTTGCGAGGGGGGCGGGGGGTGTTAGACTATACAACATAAGGCCCAATTATGTATCCCTCAACAAATTATTCAAGAACACCAAACCCAAGGCCCCTTATGATTAAGTCATTTATTGCTTTTCATCTCATTGTAAAGGACATTATATAAGTTCCATTGTCAGCCGCTCTACATTTACTCAATTTTTTACATCAATACAACAATTTACTATGTTGTATTCTTCATAGATTCAGCATTCCATTGTTATAACGCATGCTCTCATTTGTGACATGCATTATCCGTCACAAGTTGAAGACGGGTCGGATGGTACCATTTGACAATGAAATGGGTTGCTTAGTGGGCAAGTTGGCTGAAAAATAGTTTGTAGCAATTTACTACTAAAGTGGTCACATAATAGTCTCCGTTGTTAAAATTATGTATGTTACCATTTAAACTGAAAATGTAAATTTCTAATTAAGCTACACTCCCAAATGCTAACAATGTACTATAATATGGTAACATTATATGTTCTCTTATAGTAATAAAATGTGACCACCTTAGTTTGGAAATGTATAACGTTTAATGTAACTACATTCGTCTTAAAATGAAAGCATATATCTATTAAATGGTAACATTGTACTCTCGTATGGTCACATGAATTTAGAGATGAACAAAATTATATGTTTTTTTATAACTGAAGTGGTCACATATTCGACTAAAATGGTAACATTTTTACATGTTTATGATGACAGTTCAAATAAAGACGAAATGTCACATATGCAAAATGGGTCACTTTAACTCGTATTAATATAATATGGTACACAACATACCCGCATGGACAGGGCCATGATATAAATGTATGTAGGGCTATATTTTATAAGTTGTGAATACTAAAGTTGATAAAAATAAGGTTCAAATAGCGATATAGCCAATATTTGTGATTTACGGGGCAAAAATGGTATTCCCTCTCATTCACAATGACCTTTCACATTGTTTTTACGCGGTCTTTAATGCGGTAAATTGGCCTTGATTTTTATACATAAAAATTCGATTAGAAAGTTGTTTTTATGAAAGAAAAATTTATTAAAATTGTACAAATATCGTAATTTTACATCATAAATATAGGTAAGTTTGATGGACATTTCAAAATGTAATTCATCATGTAAGTTAAAGAGATCTTTCAAAAACATATATTAAAAGATGGATAGGAGAATTGAACACACAGCCTTTGATTCATTCCACATTATAAGACTTGAGAAAAACCATCCTGCTACCGTTTCGGATTCTCTCCATTACCTATCCATTACTTATCAATGTACCGAATTGCTTCTGGGACAAAATAAAGGGTCCGGATTTGTTTTGTGCACTTCAATCTCCACATCAATTTTTATACAATCGTGATAAATCTAAACCGTCATTTTTTTCTCCAAATTAAATCCTACCCATTAATAGGCAATGGAGAGGAGGTGGTAATGAAGATGATCCATACACCCCTGCTACCATGTTATAGTGCTTATATTAGATTGTAAAAATTATTTCACACAAAATAATGTAGGGCTATATCCCATAGAGCCTTCTACCTACCTCCGCCCATGCCTACCCGTCTCTCCCTTGTGTCGGATAGTGCATGTGACAAGAGAGACTACTTTTTATTATAATTACATCACTAAAATTAATAAATCCTTATCATATTAACAATTGTATAAGTATAGATCCCAGTTTTGGGGTTAATTATTTATCGCAAACATATCCTATGTACACAAGTTGTATAATGCAAAAAGTGAGTTTTTACTTTATGATTTAGCGCAATTTTAACCTAATTTATAATTTAGAAGCATGTTTGACCAGGTAAAAAGTAATGACTATAATTTACAAAGTGACTAATTAAAGTTGAAAAGTATATTCTTAAAAAATGATCGCATTTTTATCCGATATAATTTTTGATCGGGATTGATTAATAATCACCAGGTGAAGAAACAATTAGAGCAAATTTAAATGGGTATTGGGAAAGGAAACAATACGGTTGGATTTAGGATGAGCGTAAACAAAAGGCTATAATTAGGCCTCATTTGGTTACCCCCATAAAAATGGATGAATTGAAAAATCCCATAATTTAGAAAAATGAGAGATGTTTGGTTATCCCAAATCATGGGATTATCTTTTTTTCCATGAATTGCAAACTCTTCCATAATGGAGGAGTTTAATTACCTAGCCCCCCTAAGTAGTTAGAAACTCCTATGTCAATTCAACTCCAACATGTCAACCAAACGAGTTTTGGGCAATTCACATGAATTGGCCAATTCATGTGTTTTGTAAACTCATGGGAAATTAATTCCCGTACGACAACCAAACGAGACCTTAGAATTATCGGGAAATACAATCCACCATAATTCTGGATTTGTATTTGTTTAATACTGCTTTCTGCTTCCTCCTCTCAGACACGCTTATGTAAGTATATAGTAGATAAGATAGCCGATTTGATCCTTATAAAATTAGAAGGATTACTAATTTACTTTACTTAAACAGTACAGAACTTCACATAGAGGGAAAAGTTAATTGTACAAGCATACTTAGGGTTTTCATTTCCTGAAACATGGTCCACAACAACCACAAAAAGAGACGACAAGAATATTAAATAGCTAATTATGCATTAATATAATCAATTAAGTACTTGAATTAGCATGCAACTCATGTTACTTATTAAAGCTAAGATAAACTTCCCTCTTGATTAAACTCATAAATAACAGAACAACATAATCCCTAACCACCATTAATAAACAAGAAATCTAGTTGAAACAAGAAATTAAACCCAGAATTACAAAGGAGTTGGCGATCTACCCTCTAAATTAAAGCACTAACTAAAAGAAATAACATAGTAAAGTTCTTATTATTAATAATCCAATAAGGATTTTTCTAATGTTTGCTCCTAGGGCACACGTTAATAAGCTTATTATGGCAAGAATTATAATATACTATCATTATATATGGTAAATTTGAGTTTATACTTACTTTTATGATGTGAATATCTTGTAAATCTTGCCATAATAAACTTATTAATGTGTACCCTTAGAACACGCATTAAAAAAACCCATCTAATAAAAAGGAGATTAGTTTTTAATTACTAATTAAGAAGAAGATGAGGAAGCATTAGTAGGAGCAGCATTACTGTGATGACTCATCCCATTATTAAACTGGGGTTGTTGCTGATGATGATCACTAATACAATTGCTGTTGTTGATGCTGCTGCTGTGGCTATTTCCGACTCCGACTCCGCCTCCGATCCCATTTTCATTAACATTCTCATAATCCTCTTTTATGGGATTAACTAAATTATCATTAACACCTTGATTACTAGCGGTAATGACATAATTAGATGTAGATCTCCTCCCAAAAGTGTTCTTATTGTTATGCATCCAGACCTTAAACACCTCTCTTTGAACCCCAATATCATTACAAAATCCCTTGACCAAATCATCAGTACTCTTTTGCATTTTCCATCCTAACTTGTCAGCAAACTCCTGCATCCTCTCCTTCTGATCTGGGCTAAACTTAGTCCTAAACCGCTTTCGGCTTGTAAGATGGGCCGATGCGCTGCTAAACATTTGCTGCTGCTGATGACAAGCCCCGTTGTCAACAGCAGCAGCAGCAGCCGCGGCCGCAGATGGGCTGTTAATCTTGGCGTTGTCACTCAACGCGAGGAGCATATGAGGAGCGGAGGCTGGATAGTAAGCGGATGAGATCGGGGGAGGAGACTGGTCATCATCAGACCCGGGACTTGGAGGAGCAGGTAGAGCCGGAGGCGGTGGCGGTGGATGGTGCCGGTGCTGTGGGTGGTACTCGATCAACCGCGTTGTAGCCGCCGCCGCTGCTGACGTGGGTGAGACCTTCTCCCGACGATGGAAGTTTCGGTGGCATCCACAAGCGGCGCACTTGAGAGAAGTTGGGTCAGTTGCAGTAGCTGTCCGAGCCGGCATGAACTCACCGCAGCCATCAAGGGCGTGTCCCCCGCTGCTGGCTGCGTGGTTCTTCAAGCATTCCTTGTAAACCGCATCACCACCGCAACCAACTACAACCTGCTGGTACTTGGGCCTCTTCAGCACACCGTTTCTCTCAGTTTCTGGAACACTTAGAATTATAGCAGCTGTTGTTCCGGGGGTTGGAGTAGTACCGTTTGTTGTTGCCATCACATCCATAATAATCCTGCTTTACTAATCTCAAGATTAATATTTTGTTTTTTTTGGGTTTGGGTTATATTAAAGAGAAAAGAGAGTAATTTTGTAAATGTGTAATAATATTATTAGGTGCCATGTGATAATTAAAGAGAGATATATTGATGGAGTGGAGTGTATAGTAGTATGAGTAGAAGAGATGATGATAAAAATCCTGGGATTACGGCCATGTGGTATTCTGTCTTAACCACATGTCTGTGTTTAACTCTGGTTTTATAAGCTTGGGTCTACTTTCAATCACAAAGATGTTCTTTTCCTTAACTTGGGTTAAAGACTTACACTTATTACACATACTTTTGTCTCCTCCATTTAATGTCGTCTAGGCTTTGCTAGTACACTACATGGAGTAGTTGCGAGTACACTTACTACGCTTTAGTCTTTACCCCTTTATTTTACCTACGTGCTACTGCTTACCACATTGGATCAACGGCTTTCATTTGCTTTCACTAGGATTTCTGATCCGTTTCAGATGATTCAGCCTCAACTACTTAACATAAAACACTTTTTTTTTTCTATTATAGTTAGATCATCCCCAGGCAAGGGTCGCGGTAATTGAGTCACGACGTTGTTTTACTTTTAATCACATTTTATTAATCTGGACTCATTTTCACTCTCACAAGTAGAAAGTCATGACCCAGGTCATCAACCCAATCATTTTTCACTTTCCAACATTTTTAATCATTTTTTATATTCTCTACCCTACCAAAAACCAATCGAGTCATGGATTTTCCTTTTTTTTTTTTTTAGTTTTTAGTGTTGCAACCAATGAAAAATTGACATATAGAGGGTCACCAATTGAGTCAATTTGCTCCAACAAAGGTCACAAATTGACCCTTTCATCAACAAGGTCATCCTAATTATTATAAGATTCATACTTTAAGTGGAATTATCATGACCCAAACAAGGTCATGACCCTTACTTGGGCATAGTCTTACTACTATAACACATTTTCAATAGCTATTATTCTTATAAATTTGCTTAAAAACTTTTACCGTGATCTCGGTCCGAGTAAAATGCTTTACCCGATCCTAAACCGATCCAAAAATTACTTAAAAGGACGATTTTGCCCTTCGTGTAACCCCCTCATCCATTTCTTTACTTTAGATAGTAAGTTTCTCTTCCATCTTTCCTTTTATAATCAATTTAGGCAAAATTACTAAACCTTAATTGCCAGAAGACCGAATTACTTACAATAGAAATTGCTCAAGTCAAAACATTTAAATGTCGTGACCTTACAAACCTAATAACTACATAATATCCTTCACAATGTTTTGGTACAATCCTAATAACATCATCATCTCGCATTTCTTCTTCAAGAAAAAATGAGTGATAATATCCTTTAGCCATTCACTTTGACTTTTAGTACACCGCCTGTAAAATTCACCTCCACGTTTGTTGGAAGTTGGGTATGAGAACTTGCAAGTGCGGAACCTTATCTGTAATACCCGTCAGTTTAGTATAAGTTAACTTAAAATTTACAAACTAAACCGAAAGAATCTTATCTTTCTGAAATGAATTTTTAGGGCCTTAACTTTTCCAGACTTAGTTTATAGGATATGAATTAGGCTTAAAAGAGTAGAATTTTATATGATCTAAACTAAACAAAAGTTGTAGCGCCCACATTTACCTAGGAGCATTTAGTAAGACCTTCGTTCCTAGATACATTAAAATGTTACCATCTCGATTGCCCGAGATAGTGAATAACAAAAGACAGAACGATACAAGTTACTTTAAATAAAATTACATAAAACCATACATTGACTCCATTTGTCTTACAATTTTCAAGCTGACTACACTACAAAAAAAAGGCGGGAAACTGACGGAAAATACTGACGGATTTTATTTCCGTCAGTAAATATTGAGTAC
>JAOWBH010176863.1:0-10288 GCA_028566215.1 Silene coronaria
ATTTTGTCTGGCGTAAATTTGTCTGATGTTAAAAAGAAAGCGCCCTTGACCTCTGATAAAAGGATTTCGTTTGGCATAAAAAGGAATGTCTCTTAATGAATCGTGTTGTGCTGGCTATAAAAGTCTGATAAATATGCTTAATTTGTCTTTGTCTATGTTTTGTTGATGCAAATAGCTTGCAAAAATTGTGGACTATCGCTGGGGAGAAAGCTTTATGCTCGAAAAAATATCCGCTGGGGAGGTCTGATCGGAGAACTGATACCGAAGAAGGAATGATCCTCGAAAAATAAATATATATAAATATATATTCGAATAAATGCTGGGGGAAATGGCCCACGCCTAACGAACTCTCAACGAACTCGTTCAGGTGAAAATAGCCTGAGGAACAGGCGCAGCCTGGGCTACGACTGCAGGAAGGGGCGCAGCCTCTGCTGCGTCCTTTCTTGAGCTTGTCTCTTCTCAGTAAAACAGGAAGAAAGGTGCGATGATTCATTTCATCAAAAAAACAAAACCTCTCGACTTCTTTCACAAAAACTAGCGAAATCCAACAAAAATCGCACCCATTTTCATCATTGATCATGACTAATCCAGGTATGTATCTTGTCTTTGCTTAATATTGTCGATTTTGCCTGAGTTCGAGGTAGAAATTAGGGTTTATTCTCCCTAAAATTCCGAAAAAAATTGGGGTTTTCGCTTCAAACGAATTTGTCCCGCTAATTTGACATTAGAATAATAAAATTGGCCATATTAGGAGCATAATCATCGTAGACGAATTTAGGCTGGCTTGAGACGGTTTTGTGTATATATGCTTATAGGCTTCGAAAATGACCCGAAAAATGTCAGAATTTGACGAAAGTTGTTGTTTAAAGACCCCGAGATTATGGGTAAACTTTGTGTGTGATCAAATTTGCAGTCTTTTGTCGCGCCTCCGGGACACTTCTTTTGGCTAATGATTCGAATTGTAGACGAAATACTGCCGTATTTTCGATTTTCTTTGAATGTAAGAATCGTAAATAACACGTACGAAAGTGACTTTCATCTCATCTGACTCGGAAAAGTAGCCAGAAACCATGACTTTTGCTCTGTTTTTTACTTGTAGGTGATGTTGCTTCTACTTCCGGACGGAAGGAGGACCCAATGGAGTATGAGTATGAGATTGAGCGGGCTCTCGCGGTTCACACGAGAGTTCCGGAGACTCAGGAGGCAGAGGAGGGTCCGAGGAGAATTCAGACTCGGGGCAGAGGTCGGTTGCTTGCTCCAACTCCAGGTTAGGCCGAGAAATGGTTTAGCCACCATCTGATTTGGGCAGCGGAGAGCCACTTATCTTACCGAGCGGCAAGGAGCATGGTAAGCTTCTTACTTTACGATGTCTCGCTTTTCGTTTGTTTTTGCTCATGTCTTTGATGCTTATACCTTAAAATATGCAAGATGTCGGCAACACTCCGGCTATGCCACGATGATGGAGGCTCGTGGTAAGCTTACCAAGGATGAGAGGTCGTTAATTGACCGGAGTGCCTTTGGGCCGTTGGTGAGAGCTTGGGTTGAGATCCAAGCAAAGCAGATTCGGGTCAACATGTGCCTGATTCAAGCTTTCTTGGTTCGGTTATAGGATACCATCTCGACCTTTCACATGACGTTTGGTGAGATCGGGGTCACCGTGGAGGATTTTGGGATGATCTTCGGCCTTCCGTGTGGAGAGGAGGAGATGAAGTGGCCTGAGACGGCTATGAGGGCCGACTCAGCAGAGCCCAAGTGGTTGATTGGCTGGAACCTACCTAAGGCCGTAGTCCGAGTGCCTGGGTTGGTTCACATTTCTTAGATTCGGGATTATTTTGATTGCAAGAGGCCAGTTTCTATTTAGATGGCCACTGGTGGAGTGCAGGTGACCCCTCCGTACTCCGATGCTGAGGGCTCGGCTTTGGTTGTGGTGCTTCTTGCTATCGATTTATTTCGGTGACAAGGGTGAGCGACTGTCGACGAATTTGCTCCCGTACCTGGCAAACTTGGACGGTTTAGGCCGTTTTGACTGCGTTACCCCGAGCTTCGCAGTCCTCACGCGATATGAGGGCCATGGTTCGTCCTGAGTTGATTGAGAGAGGGAATTCTTCTACCACCATTTGACTCGGGCTAGTTTTGGAGGTATGCGACTTGTTCTCGTATTTCGTTGTTTCATTACAAATGATCGTATGAAAGAGAATATATTTGTAGATAACAAATGATCACATATAGATGTCGAGCCATAAATTTGAATGCTTGAATATTCGATTTAGATTTATCTTGAAATAATAAATGATTGCACATAAATGTCGAATTTGAACTCGAGCTTGATGTCTTGTAAATAGCAAATGATTGATTGTAAATATCAAGTTTGAACCTGGATCTATTTGAAATTGAATTCAACTTGAAATAGCAAATGATTGCTCGTAAACATCAAATTTGAATTTGAATTTGTCTTCAATAATAGCAAATGATTGCTTATATATCAAATTTGAATTTGAATTTTTCTTGAGTAATAGCAAATGATTGCTCGTATTTCTTGCAGGCTTGGATATATTCTTACTTTGCCGACTTTGCCCCGACCCGGGATGCGGACATGGCTCAACGATATACCCTTGTGAGGGATTGGATCATCTGTCAGAAGAAGACCCAACGGTCTTCTTACGATGCATGTAGGAGGCAAGTGAACGCCTTGAGGTTGGAGAACGTAAGTAGAACTCCTCTTTTGTCGTCTTGATTTCATTCGGCTTATCATTTCATTTGTCTTATATCGTTTCGTATGGATTAGTGTACCCTAAAACCTTTGGAGTCTTACTTATAGGGTCCGGCTTTTGTAGCCGATCGACTTAGGCCTATGAGCTCACATAGGCTTCTCCTGACGACGCCTATGAGACCTGTTTGGTACTTAGGTGAGCGTCTGTATCGCCAGTGCTCCACCGACTGCTTCGTTGTCCCTGTCGATCCACCTCGGGCGATGTTTAGGGAGCCTTTTGTCGAAGAGAGGGTGACAAACTTGGCTGGGTTAGGTGGCGGTGCCCTTTTTCTTCTAGACCTGGACTACTCAGAGTTTGTTCAGAGGCGGTTGGCTCACTGGACGATAGTGGTATGTATTTATTGCATTTCTCTCTTAAACCATTGATGCTTGGTTTCATTTCACCAAATGATTGATGCTTCTACATATAAGAGATTGACGAGGCGGGTGACGTGCCCCCAGCTTATCCGGACACACTGGAGTACCCTGGACCGGATGCTGACACGATGGTGCACACGACAGTGGACACCTTCCCTGAGGAGGTGACTGATGCTGGGCTGAACGAGTGGCAGCACGTCGTTAGGAGGGTAAGCCCCCAGTTTATAGCTTTGCTTCCATCTTTCTTTTCACATGTATGAACATAGTTTGATGGCTTGGAACTCTGAAATACAGGTACGACCAACGAGCCATGGTGAGTTATGGCGGATGGCCAACCGCTTGAAGGCGACAGCTGTAGAGGCTCTGGCTGGTGGCCCAAAGACACGGTTATGAACCCCTTACTCTCTTATTTCATTTGATAATGATATCATTTTAATGAGTTCTTTTGCTATGTAGCGCGAGCGTGAGCTAGAGGCCGAGTTGGCGGTGGTCCACGGAGACATGGTTCGTTTGGAGCGGGAACTCGAGGCTCGTGATGCGGAGATTGCCGATTTGAAGGAGCGTTTGGCATTTCAAGAGGAGTTAGGTGATCTCCTATCAGATGACTGATATTATTTTTGATGACGGACATGAGTCCAGATATTTGTATAGTCCATTTGTACATTGTCCTCGATTTTTTATTTATATATGTCTGGCCTGCGTGCCATTGAAGCTTTGTTGGGAGTCATTTACCTACAAGTTAGCTTACATACAGGTTTGGCTAGGCAATATTTCAGTCGTTATACCGCCGAAAAATACAAAAAAAGGCATAATCATCACTTAGCAAGTACATTTACAAAATGAATTTAAATAAATTAAAGTGAATTTGGAATGAATGAAAATGAAATTGAAATAAGAAGATTGAAATATAATGAATTAATTTAATTAATAATAGAAATAATTGAAAATTACAAGTTTTGGCTCTGAACAACCAAACACAAATGTCGACCAAATCGAAATAAAATGCTCGCCTACTAAATGGGGCGACACAAAAAGCATAAATGCGTCCCGGACTGGGGAGTGGTACCCCCAAAAAAAATGAAAGAAATGGTATGTGTGAATCGTAATTCGTAACGAAAAATTGAAATGTCGCGGAGAAATGTCTCGAAATGCGGGTCCCAGTGATTCGGGGTTCAGAATTTTAGGAAAATTTCGGAACATCACATGTTAATCCTATAGGAATAGGAAAAATTGGCCAAAAGTTGAATATGGAAAGCAATTGATGGCGGCTTCTAGCGAAGGATGGCCAGGAATGGGCGCAGCCACAACTGCGTCGCTTCTTGAAGGCGCAGCATAAGCTGTGTCTTCTCTCCAATTGTTTTCTTCCTAAGCAAGATTTGGAAAGTCGAAAACCTATATATAGAGGATGATCCCGACCTCTAAGCTCACAATTCTCATCACCACTCATCCTCTTCTTATAAAATCTTCAAAAATATAATTCTCAAAAATATTAAGATGGATATTTTTGAAAATCGAGTCAAAGCATGGGTCAACGAATTCACAAACGCAGAGAAGCATGACAAGGAAGCATATGGGATAGGAATCATCATCAGCATAAAGCAAGTTAAGGTATTGAAACCCTTATTTTCATGTTTTTGCAGATCCGAGTGGTGAAATTTGTCCATTTCCCGGAGATGTTGCTATTGGTGGGTGGGATGTGGAAAATGCTCCGGTAGTACACCTAGTTCTCAAGGCTATAAGAACAAGTTTAGGAATTTCTTAGGCCTTACTCGAGCTGAAGTAGACCATATAATAACCTCGAAAGGAGTCAAAATGTTCGACTTCTTTGACCGGTTCATGGATAGGAATGATCCTACCTCATCGTATGTCTTGAGACGTAGAGCCTTTGAATTTTGCCTCCTACACTACTACATTTTCCGTGGGTGTGCCGATAAGGATATGAGAGGTGACCCACGACTACTATATATGGTGGAACAAATGGAGCTACACAGGAGCCCAGCATACTGACTAGATGATTGGAATGTTGATCGTGAATTGCCATACCGTGGGAGCCCGCTCATTTTACAGGTAAATTGAACTGTCCCCATTTTATCTTTTCTTCAACTGTCATATTTTTTTTTTCTGTATCAGTAATTGTTCGTTTTCTGATAGATATGGCTTATGGAGAGATTGAGACTAATCGATCCCCCAGTTAAACCGTTGTCAAATCATCCTCGTTCCATTGCCATGAGAACCAAGCTCTTTAATGTTGAATTCACCCGTATTTTCAACAATTGGGAGAACAAACTGAAGATCGAGAGAGGACCCTTAATCAGATGGATTGTGCCACGGTGGCGTCTACAGGCATTGACTGGTGTATCATCGCTTGACCCTACACGACCCGTTTGTTTGCCCAACTTGGAATTCATGGTTAACATCTTCCCTGAGAGATTACTCAGACAGGTTGGCCTAAAGCAAAAGATACCAGAACTTGACACTGTACCCCAGACTGCTCTTGCTCAAACTTCCGAATCATGCCGCGAATGGGCTATCCGTTGGATGCAGAGAAACATGTGGTATATTCCTATCCCTTCTGGCTCCTTATGGATTTCTGATTCATACATGCAATGGACCATAGCTACCACTTCTAAATAGCGCAGGAAACTAAGGAAGAGCGAGACGACTAATTACAAAAGACGCGATGCATCTAAGGACAAAGAAGACTACTATGCCGAGCTTGAAGTAGGTGAAGGGTCTAAAGTTGTCCACCCGAAGAAAAAGTCAAGGAAGAATCCTCCTATTGAGAAGATGGTGAAGATGAGAGATGGTAGATCAAGGCCACGAGAAAGAACTTTGATGATTAGGTCATAGGTAGTGCAAGAGCGACCACCCCGAGGCCGAGATGAGAAGAAGAATGACAAAGGCAAAGGTAAAATGGAAGACTTAGAATAGGCCTTTGTCCTTCATTATTATTTGTCTATTAATTATTATTTGTTGTAATAAATGGCGGGATTTTTAGAATCCTAGCCTAGGCTTTATTTTCAACATTTTATTATTACTCCCTCTTATTCTCAATAACCCTCCCATTCACCATTTGCACGCAAATTAAGGATTTGATTAAAATAAGTATAAAGTATTATTGTGAGGCGAGGTGATTGGAGAGAGGGAAGGTATTGTGGGTGTTGTTGTGCGGTAAGGTGATTAAAATAAGCATAAAGTATTATATTGTGGGGTATTGTTGTGGGATGAGGTGATTAAAATAAGTATAAAACTTTACCAAAAAAGGAAATAGGGAAGGTTATTGAGAATAGGAGGGAGTATGTTGTTTTGAAGTCATTTAGGGATAATGGTCAGTATGCGACAATAGAATATTCGCGTTGGCCTTTTAGGGTTGTTGATTCGGCCATTCGGGTTGCATTCCATATTCAGGTTCTATGTTTGGGTGCGGGTGGGGTTATTCAGGCAGGTCGTTCTGGTCGGGCCAGGCTTGCTAGGTTTACTTAACCATGAAGGATGAACCATGGTTGATTAGGATTTTCAATGGATTGAGGGTATTTTTTGTTGCTTTATTTTTTTCCAGTCTACATAACCTCTTATGTCAAATGTAATTTGTTCATCTGCATATGGAGTCAACTTCGACAGAAATTGCCGTGAAATAATTGGCTTCTTAAAAACGTCAACTTATCACTAATGTTATGGTATTGTTTCCAACTCCGAGAATCAATGTTTTTCTATGGCAACTGAGTACATTTTCGGGCACCAATTTATATAGTAATGAGATGTGTCCCATGACAAAACAGCAATGAACACAACGGATTTGGAGTTTGTGAAATATAATTAAATAGCTCACCATATTGTCTGCAGCTCTTTTATTATGAATTTGTTGTTGGTCAATGTAATTCTCAGCGTAATTTTCATCATGGGTTGTTTGTGAACGATTCCATTTCTTCAATGAGTGTGGATGACTGCATTATATCTAGTTTATTTAACCTGCCATTGACGTGAGTTTTGAATTGTCTTGTGTGTTTGCTTCTAATATTTAGGGACATAATTCATCTAGATTTGTTATTTTCAAGTACGTTTATTTTTTTTATAATGTTTTTTTTGTATGTAGAATGTTTTTGCATTAATCGAAGTTTTTGGGTATAGGCAGTAGAACTTCTCGTTCTTTATTTGGAGAAAGAACCAAGTATGCACAGACGGATTGATCTATTCTTTCTTGTTGACTCAATTGCACAAAGCTCTCGAAGTCTGAAAGGTATAACTTTTCACACTGATTATCAAATGTTTCAATCTGCTATAATCACTTATCATAAAGGGGGTGGAGGAGGGGAAACTTTTTTTCCAGTCAGAATTCATACTTCCTGTTCTTGCTGTAACTGTTATGTGTTATTTGAATTGGAATTCAAATATCTAGGTGAAGTCGGTGGCTCATATTTCTCAGCTCTTAAGGAGACACTTGCACGCATGTTATCAGCTGCGGCCCCTGCTGGACAAGCTGCTAGAGATAATCGGAGGCAATGCTTGAAGGCAAGTGAACAACAATCTCTCTCTGGCAGTTGCCTGAAGTCTGAACTACTTATGTCTAGTTATTGAGCTACTGTGAATCTTTGATCAACATCATATGTTCATATGGTACACTGCTGTTCTTTTTTCAGGTCCTTAGGCTGTGGCAAGAAAAAAGGATCCTTCCAGACTCCATCATTCGTCATCATATTGAGGAGCTAGAGTCACTAAGCTGTTCAAATAGTGGTTTTGCTGGTCGCATGTCTAGGACAGAGAGATCTTTTGATGATCCTTTACGCGATATGGAGGGCATGGTGGTTGACGAGTATGGAAGGTAATCTGATTTGTAAATTTCGCATCGTTGCTAGTAGTCAGTAATAATGATTTTCAAGGCCCTGCCATATTAGAGCTTTTGAATGACTTTTGCCTTAATTCGGTGACAAGTTCTTTCACAAGGTTAGTTTAATCGGATACCACATTCAACTATATTTTTGTTCACTCATATGTTCACTCTGTTTCCTTCCCTCATCAACTACCTACGTCAATAAGTCACCATACTTGTCGGAGTTGTCACCCCTGCCTCAGTCACACCCATGGTAACCACCTTCACAGTGGCCACTCTCACGCAACGTGCCACCACACCTTGTTTAACCGTTAATCACTGACCAGACCTCTAGTGTGTCATTTGTTTCTGGGTTTGGTTGAAGACCGGATGAAGTAGCTTGGATAATGGTTTAGGGTGGAGTTTGGTTGGACTGGGGCTGGTGGCGTTTATGGTATTTTGGGCTAAAATAGTGGTGGTCAATGACCTACTTTTGATCGATGAGGCTACTAGGTCGGTAGGCTCGGATCGTAAAATCGCGCGATCTTACAAATTAACTAAAATACATAATCATGTTATAAAAAATATAAAATCTCATGTTTAAATCTCAAAATACTATGATCTTATTATGAACCCACAAATTGTTCCATTTTATAGTAATATTCTAGCTTAAATAATTTTTTAATTTTTTGTAACCAGGAAAAATGGAAATGTTAATAATGTAGGATCGGCTCCAATAACCGTAGGATTGGGTTAAGATTCTATTTCAATTTTTTTGAGAAGTTGAATCATAAGATCCTGCAAAA
Organism: Silene coronaria; assembly: GCA_028566215.1. NCBI lineage: Eukaryota > Viridiplantae > Streptophyta > Magnoliopsida > Caryophyllales > Caryophyllaceae > Silene > Silene coronaria. The sequence goes on from JAOWBH010176863.1 coordinate 8,741, forward strand.
TTAAGATCCTACCTAGGATCGGGATCGGTCACCACTTTTTGGATCGTAAAATTGTAAGATCCTACGATCCGGGTTGGGAGTTTAACAAAAATGGTGGTCATGATTGGGATGGTGGTGGCAGTAGGGGTGTAGCTAAGGGGAGGGATCTGAGGAGCGTGAAATGACTGGTAAGAATTGAAAATGGTGTCGGGATTGAGTGCGGTCTGGTGCGACTTGTATCATACGGGATAAAGAAGTCTTGTGCTTAGTTTCAAAAAGTGCGCCTTGGATGAGGCACTAGCCAAAACGCCTCGATTCATTTTAGGCGTGCCTTTTAGACAAGGCTCACCTAACAAGACTAACTAGTACACACTTTCCTTATCTTTTATACAAGACTCACCATTTCTTTTCCCCATTATTCCTAACTTTACTCCTTGACAATTAATCAACTTGAAAACTCCAAAAAGCGCGCTCCTTCGCCTTGCGCTTTGCACCTCGTCTCCTCGGCCCCTTAGCGCCTCGGTGCGCCTTGCACATTTTCAAACTAAGGTCTTGTGTAGAATGCTTTAGTTCTCCTATTATTAAAAGAACAATAAAAAAGGATTCTTGAAGATATACGTCTTAAGAATGTAGGTTTAATCTATGTGCATGATACAACTAGACGTGGCAGATGGGTCAATTGGGGCGGCTTTGGGGTAGGCCAATTTGGGTTCTGGTTTGGAAGGATTTAGGGCGGATCGGGTCATTCTGGTGGGTGTTTTCAAGTTATTTGGTGATAGCAGTCAAGTTATTTGGTGATAGCGGCCAGTTCGCAATAATAAACATTCGGGTCAGGTTAAATAGAGCCGGGTTCTCAATTTGGGAGGGGGTGCAGCCGTGCAGGGGTCGTGTAAGTTTTGCTGGCTCCAGATACAACCGTGGAATAAAATCTGTCAATGAATACATTTAAAATTGTCAACATTAACGACATCAGTAAGTTCATGTTGTATCCTTGAGACAGTTTGCCCCTTTATAGCAATTAAAGACATTGTCTAAAATAAGATAATGGATTCTCTCTCAAAAATATTTCGAATACAAGAAATCCACTAACTTAACATTTTGGTAATCATACACTATTATTATATGTATTTCACCAAAAAAAAAAAACACTATTATTATATGTTATTGTGGAATTATGCAATGGACAAAGTACAAACAGCAAGGTTATTTTGGGTCTAAACTCAAAAGTTATTAACATTCCTAACATTAACAATAAAAGCGAGTTAGAACACTTTACGTTTACCATTAACTGGTATTAAGTCAATTGTCTCCAATAGTAGAACAATTTACCTCTATAAAATATTTCTCATACAAGGAACTCACTAAATTGAAGACATTGGGTAACTGTACACTATTGATGATTTGATGCTTGTTTTTGTGAAATGATGCAAATGCTTGATAAATCTCTGTATGGAAATGCAGTGGTTGCACCCCATACATGTTTTTACATTTTTAACAAGGGAAAGGGTATGTAAAAAGTCATTTCTCGGTGGGGTTTTTTTTTTCAAAACCCGGCGGTGTACACACTAC
>JAOWBH010176874.1:0-10286 GCA_028566215.1 Silene coronaria
GCATATCGTAATCATAGTTGCATTTTATAATCATGTTTATCATCACGCATGTTTAATTATATTATTGAAACTGACGTGTTGTGTGTCCGTGTATTGTCACCTATTTTCGGGGTGGCCTGTGCCGATCCATATGATATTTCCGATCATATGGGGAGCAGGTTAAGTACAAGTTATCTTTGGTAGCACGTAGGGGACGGGACGATCCTTGATGACATCCTAGTCGAGTATAGTTGTCATGAGTTGTACCTTATTTTTTTGTTTACGATCATGTAATCACTAAACTTATTATTTTTTTTTATAAAGAGTTTCTTAATTGTCATTCCGATTTCACTGCCTCGGGAAAACGAGATGGTAGCATTTCCTAATTACCTTGGCCGGGTAAGAAGGGGGTGTTACAGGTTAATTGCTTGATTATGGTTTTTATTCTGGACAAAATTTGGATTTTGTATTTGTATATCTTGTGTTTGTATATCTCGATCTTTTTTATCCGATGCTTTAATTTGTATCAGAAGAGTCAATTTGTTTGATTTGTATGTTTTTATTTGTTTGACGGTTAATTTGTTTGATGTATAAAGTTACAGTTAATGGTTTTTTTCTAAAGTATTACTATGAATTCTGGATAAAATCGTAATGTAGTTGATGTAGGAAAGTACTACTATAAATTACCTCAATAAGTTGCGTTAATCAGCTACAGCTAATGCTTTCTGTCTCTTTATGGGTCATTAACTCTGGATAAAATTTTATTAATTTCTTGATTTTGGACTATAATTTTGGATACAATATGGTTCATTGCTTGATTATGGCCAGCCGTCTGATTTTGGTCTATATTCTGGTTAATTGGTTGATTCATTGCTTGATTAGGTTAATTTGGTAAAGTATGCTTGATTAAATTGCTTGATTAGGTCTTATTCTCATGGTTTAATTTGGGTATTGACAAATTTATGTTGTTTCTTAATTTGATAGTTTAATTTGGTATTGACTAATTAAATTATGTTGTTTCTTAATTTGATTGACTTAATTTGGGTATTGACTAATTTTCATAGTTTAATTTTCTTAATTTGATTGACTAAATTCTGTTGTTTCTTATTCTCATAGTTTAATTTGGGTATTGACAAAAGTCTGTTGTTTCTTAATTTGATTGACTTAATTTTGGTATTGACTTAATTTGGGTATTGACTAATTTTCATAGTTTAATTTTTTAAATTTGATTGACTAAATTTTGTTGTTTCTTATTCTCATAGTTTAATTTGGGTATTGACAAAAGTCGGTTGTTTCTTAATTTGATTGACTTAATTTAGGTATTGACTAATATGGTAAAGTATGCTTCATTAAATTGCTTGATTTGCTCCATTCTGTTGTTTCTTTACATTGATGTTGGGGTTATGATTTTCTCTCTAGTAACTTGTTAAAATAAGTTCTTTGTTGTTGGGGTTTAGATGTGTATCTTTTTCTCAATGAAGGTCCTAAATGGACTGAGAGACTGCTAGACTGGAATCTAGTAACTAAATGTTTTGCCTTATCATTTAAAGGTAATGTGAAGTTTAATGGACCAACATAGAGTAGTGGTAATGTGTAGTTGAAAGGAGAAGATATAACTCAGTGAAGTCCATTATGGACTAAGAGATGACTCGGTGATGTCACAACCTAGGTTTGAGAGTCAACTAATTTGAAACATTCTTAAAGGTAAGTGGTCATAGCTTGAAGTAGTAAAGCCACCACATGGTCTACCAATGAATGGGCGTGTGTGCTATTGCCATCTAAATGCATTTATTAGAGAGCTCAATGATGACTGAACTTTAATGGTTTGAGGGCTGTGTATGTTAAACACATGATCGTTACTGTTATTTAATGGACAAAGCATGGTCTACCTTCATTGGGTGTGTTTGTAGGAGGCATTGCTACTTTACATAACTCGATGATGAGGCCAATTACACTTGAGAGTTATGTAATCAAACAACTTGCACTTTTATGACTACCATAAAAACTTGCAACTGACTTGAACTGGAAACTTAAATGAAACATTACATAAATTGCATTGCTTAAATTGCATCACATTGTTTTTCATTACACTGCATAGCATTCTTCATAATTTGCTTACAAGTTAAACAATTCTTAGTCCAGAAATGTTTATACTCTAAACAAATTTCAAAAACATTGAACATTACTGTAATTTCTAAACTGTTATTGCTTGAACATTGTACCCTAGTTGACTTATTAAGTACTCAAGCCCATCTGTTTGCCCTACTTCTTGTAAATACCCAATGCACTCTCTTACCAAGGCCTTATTGACCTCCAAATTTCTTGGTAAAATTCCAAGAAATGCAAGATGACCCTTCCCTATGTGGGGAATTGCGAAGTCATTATGACCCTTAGTTTGCATTATCTCAATCATCACCGACTGTAGTGTTAGGAAAATGTTGTTAAGTTTTGCTGGATTATAATCAACAAATGCTTGCATAACTTGATTTACTAGTTCATCAACTGATTTTGCTGCTTCCTTTGATTGTAATGACTGCAATGCCCTAAAATACCCAAGGTCAATGCAGTTTATATCTGGTGAATTAGGAGGTTGAAACACTAACTCAATGTTGAAACCATCAGTATTTGCAACGGCCATGAAATCTGGATCATTGTTTTTAATATGAGGCCTTGCATTATCTTGTTGTATGCGTATGTGTTTACTTGCTCTTTCAGGCCATTTACTCTTGATAGCTGGAATGACTTATTCAATAATGCATTCCCTTGTTACCTGTTTTATGATAGAGTCAATTGGCTTTGTTTCAAGTGTTCCCCTTGGTCTGTTTCTACTTCCCCTTGCTGCTGGCACTTGGTGTATGAAAGGAAACATACCAATTTTTCCATCAAAGATTAACTCCCCATCTTCTCCATAGATTGGCCTACTAACTGCACACATAAACATAACTTTTGTGATAAACCTCTTTGATTGACAACTCCTATAAGGTAACTCCTCCCCGTCAACAATATAAAACCTGTGAATATCAAACGTAATGTAAAACCACATCTCGTCCATATGAATAATGTGGCTCATCTCATCAAATTTTATTTTAGTGATTGGCATTGCGTTTAGATCTAACCACTGTTGTTCAACATGTTGAACCACTAAACACTTCAAAGCATGCTTCAATTTATGGTACTTGTTTGCTTCTGTGAGTTTAGGATGTAGGGGGCTTGTATGTGGTTTAAGTAAACCCTCAGTTACCCATGACCCATGAGTGTACTGTCCCCACTGAGACTCCCGTATTTTCTGCAACGCTAACCATGATGTTTCTTTTACCCCAATCTAGAGCTTTTATTTGCTCAACATCAGGTAGTAATCTGTTCCTATTCTTGTTTCCCATTCTTTTGCTCTTTACGTCTAACTTTTCACCTACTAATCTTGGTACTTTTGCAAGTTTCCATATGTTTCTGATTGTTCTTTCCTTGACATTAAACCTCAAAGTTGCAGCCTTGATATCACCACGAGTGAGCTTCCCCTGTTTTGACAGTTGAAGCAAATATGCAGCCACTTCTTATCTACCTGATTCTGAAATGCACTTGGCTCCCATTGGTGAAGGAAGACTGTAATTTTTTTTTATCTGAATGTTGTGATTTTGACACCCACTGTAATTTTTTGACAGAAATGTTGTGTAATTTACTCTAAACCTATGTAATTTTTTATTGTATGAAGAGGAATCTGTAATTATTTAGGGGAGGCATTATCCTTTTGTAAAGGACTGTAGTGGGCCAAAACCGTACTTGTGGTCTGTGGAGATGATGTTTTTTGTGGGAAAATCAGTAAAACACACCATTTTGGTGGAGTTTTAAAAAGTTGTATTTTGGTAGGAATTTTTATCCCTAATCATTTTGTTAATAACATTTGCTTTTTCACTAATAAAGCAGATTTCTTCTAAATTAGTTGTCATTTTATTAGTTTTTTATTCTTCCCTTAAAACTTGTGCAAATTAGATAATGATAGTGTGGAGTTGAATGGAGAGAGTATTAAGCTTAATATTTGTTAGGTCATCAATTTAACCGGGTCAATATCGGATCGAGTCTGCTTCAGATTTGGGTCACTGATTATCAACTCGGGTCAGGTCGCAAAGTTTTCTAATCATATCGAATCGGGTTTGCTCGGATTCAGAGCTTGTAGCTCTACTTTTGATCCAATTTATGTTCACAAGCGAGTTTATCTTTCACTTGTAAGATTAGTGTAAGCAAGCAAGCCGGTAAAAAAGAACTAAAGGACTAATCTCTCTAACTCTCTCTCTCTCTCTCTCTCTCTCTCTCTCTCTCTCTCTCTCTCTCGTTCCTCGAAAGCTGAAACAATGGTGGCGATATCGTTATACAGAGGAAACTTACACAGAGTACCTCAAGATTCTCCTAGAAAATGGCTTATGCCTTCTCCTCGTCTCTCTCTCAAAGATTTCCGCCGTCTCTTCCTCCGCCGTATCTCTTCTCTCCCTTCCGCCTCTCCACCGCCGCCTTCGGAGCCTCAAATCGCCGCCGAAAACCCTAATTTACCTCCGGAAACAATAATCAATGACGTAATTGTAGTTTCTACGGCTGAGCGTGTGCAAGGTGACGGAGATGGTGATGGTGATGGTGATGCTCGAGCTGTTAGTTTGGTTGTTAATGGCGGTTTTGATGATAAGGAAAAAGTAGAGGTGAAAGAGGATGAGAAGGAGAAGGCGAAAGAGGAGAATTTGATTTCGACTTCGCCGCAGGTTTGATTTTGTTGCTCCATTTTGATGTTTTTTTGGATTAATTTTGGTGAAATTATTAGGTTTGTGTAATTTAGATTGGTGATTGTTATGTGAAAGAGGTAACCTAATTTCTGCTTCGCAAGTTTGATTTTGTCGCGCGATTTCTTATGATGTTTGATTGATTTGAGTGAAATTATTAGGTTTATGTAATTTAAAGGATTAGGAATTGAATTTTTAGGTAATTGATTGTTATTAAATAGAGGATAACCTAATTTCTGCTTTGCAGGTTTGCGATTTTGATGTTTGATTAATTTTGATGAAAATGTTAGGTTTGTGTAATTTAGAGGATTCGTAATTGGATTTGTATAGGACTATGCGTGATATTCTGATTTATGCTGTATAGGTTTGATTTTGTTCGCGATTTCTGATGTTTGATTAATTGTGGTGTAGTTGTTAGGTTTGTGTAATTTAGAGGATTAGTAATTGAATTTATATAGGTGATTGTTAGGAGAAAGAGGATAACCTAATTTCTGCTGCGCAAGTTTGATTTTGCTCGATTTTGATGATGTTTGATTCATTTTGGCGAACTTGTTAGGTTTGTGCAATGTTGAGGATTAGTAATTGAATTTGTGTAGGTAATTGTTATGAAAAAAAAAAATGATAAACCTAATTTTATGCTGTTCAAGTTTGATTTTGCTCGATTTTGATTATGTTTGATTCATTTTGGCGAACGTGTTAGGTTTGTGCAATGTTGAGGATTAGTAAGTGAATTTGTGTAGGTGATTGTCATGAAAAAAAAAACATGATAACCTAATTTATGCTGTTCAAGTTTGAATTTGCTATATATTTGCTGTTATTTGATTAAATTTGATAGGTTATTAGATTTAATGGCAAAATGGAGTATAATTGAGAGGATTAGTAATCGAATTTGTATAGGTGAGATGAATTTGAGGAAGAGGATAACCTAATTTCTGTGACGCATGTTTGATTTTGCTATATTTTGCTGCTTTTCGATTAGCTATGCTTTTTTTTGAGCAAATAGTTCAATTTACAGGTAAAATAAAGTGTAATTGAGAGGATTAGTATTCGATTTTGTTTAGGTGATGAGTAGAATAGCTTTGTAAATTCTGTAATAAAAAGGATTAATGATGGTTTGATGATGATTGCTAGGCTTTGCTGAGGTAAGTAGTTAGTCTGGATGGCTTGCTTATAGCAATGATTGTGGACTTGTAGTAAGTAGTATAGTATGGATAGAGTTGCCGTGTTCTTTGGTGTGGGGGCAGATGAGAGCTCTTGACAGAAAAGTTATGTTGGTTTAGATTAGAGTAAATTAATAATTACACCCTTTTATATACCAAAAAAACTCCCTTTTGTAAACTTTTTAATTATTTACTCCCTTAAAATGTTCTCAGGTCAAAAATTGCACCCATTTTCACATTCCGACGACATATTCCGTCAAAATTCAAAATTTCTGTTTTCAAGCCTAGATTTATGACGAAATTGCCCTTATTTATGTTTTTATATACTTGAGCTCTTCTTTCTCCCTTATAATCTTCAGTTCATTCATCCACTTCATTCAATTCTCACCTCAAAACTCTCCTCTCTTCTCATATATTTTTCCCAATTATGGTAATGTTCATCTTTTGTGGGTTCATCTTTCATCTTTATTTGTTTTTCCAATTAGCTTTTGAAACTGATAAACTTCTTTCGAAAAGTCGTGTTGCATTACGGCTAGTGTTTCTCGAATATCGTTATTGGATAATACTATAATAGTGCTTAATTGCGAGTCGTAGCTATGGTGTTTTCACCTAGGTTGCTGCGAATTGGTGGTGGAGATGAAGGAGTGGCGAGTTGTTGGTGGTGAATGGTTGTCTAGGTTCCGAATCCGAGTTCGCAATTAAAGATGGAGATGGCCTGGTGGTGTTGACAAATGGTGCCAGGAGTCCAGAACATTTGAGGGGATGAAGATATGAATATACACAGGGGCAAAACGGTCATAAAAAAAGATTTTTTGCCTGAGTGCAAATGGGTGCAATTTTTGATCTGAGAACATTTTAAGGGAGTAAATTATTAAAAAATTTACAAAAGGGAGTGAACATTTTAAGATTATTTCATTTATATTTCTTTGGTTTGTGGTGATTCTTTTTTTGTGGGCGTGGGTGGAGGGTCTGGGTGGGGGTGTTTCTCTTATCCTTGTAGATGCAGTTGCCGGTATATTATGTAGCAATTTGGCTATTGTAGTTCTAAGTTTTCACATATTACGAGAGCACTAGTATAGATTAGTTAAAGTTGAAGGTTACTACATTTGGATCTTCCCATGCTTAATCCAATGCACAATTTTGACTTGGTAAATTTGGTGCTGTTTTACAATATGTCTTTATATTTTTTTTTTTGGAATTTGGCCTTTTGCTGATGAATGGTTTGCATTTGTTGGGCAGATGAATGGTAATTTGGACGCCATTGATGAAAAAGAGAAACGGAAAAAGGAGATTGAGGAGAAGTTGCAAATTTTAACTGAAAAGAAGCATAACTTAGTACAAGCACTTAAGCAGGTAAGTATCATTTGTAAGGCAATAAGGCCGTTAATAATGTACCATTTTTGCGAACATAAAGCTTCGCGTTGGTTGTGTTGACACATATCCTTACTCACATCTAACTCTTAATATAGTGTTCAGTTGCTGATGTTTAGGTTTTGATGATTGTTACTCTTTCTTTCTTCCAATTAAATATTAAGCATCTTATGTAAGTTGGTTGTTTGCCATTTTAAGGCCTTGTTTGGATGAAGTTGTTAAGGAAAGGGAGGGGGACAATTCGGTTCATAAGTTGGGTTAAGGAAAGATGGAGGTAGTTTTTTTATCCCACCAAGCCAATTTAAAATCCATCCAACATAGGAAGATCCGGAAGGAAAATGATCCCCTTCCCCCTAGCTTCTATCAAAATAAAGGTTGAGTGTGGTCAGCGGTTCTAAATTACTTGGAATTGTTATTGGATATGCATATGCTAAAAACCAGCATGAGGTACTGCTGGTTGACTTTTGAATTTTACTTCTCTTTTCCTTTCGTTTAATTTCTGACTTAGCTTTGATTTACTATTTTTGTGCAAAGATTTTGAATGCGGAAGAGGAGCTCAAGAGACGAAGTAGTGTGCAAGCAAATCGACCTCCTCTTCCTCTTCAAGTGGATGCTTCAAATGATTCCGGATCGATGACAAGACATGCTACACCCAGAGCAGGTTCAGATGTGAATGTTAATGTTGATATGGAAGTCGGAGATGATGCTGTCAACAATAATCCACATCCTCGACAATTGCTCCGTGTGAACAGTACGTCTCCTTCTGCGGAGTCCGCTTTGAGAAAGCCACCCTTTTTCCAGCATAATGCGGTAATGTTTGCTTTCTGACGTCTCATTAACTTATACTGCGTCCTTAAAGTATATGGCTTGGAAGTTGTTGCATCTTGCATGTAGATGTCAATGTCCAAATAATTATATTTGCATGTTGCTTCTCTTGTGTCATGGTTTCCTTCCGTTTCATTGCAAGTAAAATTACACACCTCTCGTTGCCATTCCCCTTTTAATGACCACCTTATCAAATAAGGTGATCAAATACAAGCCCGAACTCACGTTAAACTTTTGGCCCACAGAAAAAGCAGGTTAGCGGATTTGGGACAGGTTAGTAAGCCGGGCCTTTTAATTTTTCTTAAAATGCCTTGTCATACTGGAAGATTTTGCGGTTTGGATGGTCTGGTTCAATGGACGGGATGACCCGTGAACATCTCCATAATCAAATGATCACTCGTGAGTAATGAATCATCTTATGCTGGCTGTCTAGTCTTGCTAATATTTGGTATCCTGTTGTGATTTGTGTAGGCTTTTCTTTGACTATGTAAACAGTTATGGGCTTATGGCATGCTCTCTTATGTTTTCAATACATAAGAGATTGATACATCTGCTGTCATCAGTAAAAAAGGTCTTTTGTTTTATGAACCGATGATAACATAATAATAGTAACACTAGACAGGAAATTAGTGACGAGACTCGTGCGTACCTGGGTAAGTCATTTTAGTAGAAAGGAGAAATATGTGAACATAAATGAATATTGTGTTACAGCTATTTGTAGCCAATTGTATAGCTGATATACATGGTTCTTGGTAGACCGAAATGCTTTACTAGATGCTGGTAATTTGACTCTCATGAATCATTGGGTGTTGTTGGCCGTCAATGGAAGGGATGCTATGAAAATAGACTTCAATTTCATTCTCATTAGTACATGCTCGTAATTTTGTGACTATGCTTGGGACCTGTTATTTGAAAAAGTCCTCCTTACAGTTGTCGAGTTGTCATGCTGTTAGATTAGTACTTGGAAGTAGAACTAAAGATATCTTCAAATTCCTGGGAAGAATGTGTTTGGAAAAACTGGCTCTATGAATTTTTCTAGTTTGGCACCAATGTAGGTTGGAGCTAGGACATTAGTAATCAGTATGGTAAGACATACTTCTGGGACTGTGGTGCGAAGGACGCATTTGGATGGTCATTGGTAAGGATGCTGTGGTTCAACTTCTTTAGTGGAGAAAAAGGTTCTACTACACCCATTGCAAACAATGGGCAGTTCCTCCTTTCAAAAGTTGATAGGGCATTTAAACACTATAGCAATGTGTTCAAGGAAATTTATCTTGGTGATTAGTAGATCAATAGACTAACTAAATGAAAATATCTCACTTCTCGCTTCATTATCTTCGCGAGCACATGAATAGAACATGTTGGTACTTTTTCCTTTTGCATGTCAGGTCGTGATATGTGTGAAAGCATCAATTTACAAGTCTCACTGGAAAGAATGAACCATTACTTGTACCTTCTGCTGTGCAGGCTCCTTATCCTTCTCGAGCAGCAATGGTAGCTGCTGGAAGTCCATCACGTTTTGGTCCTTCAGGAAACCAGGGTCAGTCTTCAAGCATGCCAACCCTATCCGTGTCCGGGACAAACTATATTGCATCCTCTCCTTCTCCAGCAGCGTCTGGTGGTACTTCCTGTTTTAGAGATGCTCGTCAGCCCAGCCCTTGGAGCTAAAAGCTTCAATTTCCAGCATATTGGAACATTTGTTCCATCTTCTGAAAATGGTAATTTCTTACTCTCAATTGTGTTTTTATTTCTCAGTTCTATCAGTATGACAGCATATGCTAATCTAGTTTGGTTATACTTATCCCAGCCAAGAAATTGAGCTAAAGCCATGTTCTCGTGTGTGAGTGTGTCTAGTATCGTGTATGATGTTTAGCTGTAAGAAATTGAGCGAAAGGGTTTTTTGATGACTACTCTCACCCATAACCATCACTTTTGTAATTGCTCCGTACTTAAAAAAAGTTTAAAAATTGCTACCTTAATCTTTACTTATGTTAAAATTTGCTTCAAACGTCATTTCTCATTGTTATTTTTCTTCCTATTTCAAGCTCACTAACCCTACAATCATCTCTATTTTGGTAAATCTACTTTCATTAACTTGATAAAGTGAGGGGTATATTAGTTTTTTTATGTCTTGGGCACCTAAAAATTGATTTTTGAAGCAAATTTTAACATGTGTAAATATTAAGGT
>JAOWBH010176885.1:0-10284 GCA_028566215.1 Silene coronaria
TAGGAAAATGGTAAATAAATAATTATTTTCTAATTTTAATTGGAATATTGTAAATTTTAAATTAATTTCAGTGTTTTTAAAAAGTTAAAGACTACCACGTCGCTCGAAAAAAGTCTCAAATATATATTTATATTGATTATTTCCTTTTAAAAATAAATAAATAAAGTATAAGTAATTTGTGGGGTAACATTTATTAATTTAATAAAACTTTAAGAGACAAAATGTTGGGTCAACAACTCAATTTGTTTTGCATGTGACACTTAGGATAGAGGTGTTTGCATGTGAATGCAGCCAAATTTATTTCATGTACATCATCATCCACCCATTTGGACTTTTCACCATGACAAATTGACAATATTTTAATATAGGAATTTATTATTATTATTATTATTATTATTATTATTATTATTATTATGTACCAAAAAAATTTATTATTATTATTATTATTATTAGTTTTTAGTCTTTCTTTGTCAAGTGAATACTAAATACAGTAATATATTAGATACGAGTATTTTTTTTATTTTGCTTCGTACTTGTATGTTTATCAAGTATATTCAAACGAGACTTTTCTATAAAGATTTCCAAAGATAATGATTATTCTTTTCTCATCGATCTTTTTAGCCAAGAGAAAGAGTTATATGTGTAGTGGATGTGTGTTGTAGGTATACCTCGCAAATATGACTTGATCCGATAGAGTTACTCAATCCGTCTAAAACCGTTTCCACAAAATCTAAAAATGAGCAACTCGAAAAAAACATGAATTGTTTGCGACCGAACACTCGATAGTCCAATACGGTCCATTGTTCAATTACTCTAATCAGACTTGACATGATGCCAAATAATGACTGAAAACTAAACTTAAAGGTGGAAAATTGAAGTAATGCAATAAATTAACTAAATCCGATAATAACTTGACATGAACCCGACTCGACTGACCTAAATACATAGTATTGTCCTAAGTTTGTTCTAGTCAAGGTTCATTACTTTCCACTTCAGTTAAGTTAAGTTCAATTGTAACGCATACCAAGTTAATTTCACATCAATTAAATTCAATTTACACATTTCAAAGTGTTCGAGTTTTAAAAAACCGACCCAAAGAGACTCTATATGTTCAATAAAGTATGATACCAGTTCAAGATAAGTGTATGAATGCATGACATATATGATCATAAAACTCATTGAGCACTTACATCAATCGGTAATGAGTCGTTCTACCTTAATCAGAGATCTCGTGTTCGAACCTGAAGAATGTATGTGAAAAGTCAAAAAACTCATTAGAAAGAGCTTTATGGCTTCAATTCTAAGCTGACTCGAATCCGGACTATACCAAATGGTATGCACAATACACCCAAAATAAAAACTGGTTTATCATAAATTTGCGTGTTCACCGTCGACAAGACGACAACAGTGTATAATCTACTTACCAAACAAATTCTTTCCTTTCCTAGTTCATGTACGGGCAACGGGCCATTCTCCGCAATTATGGTTAAGTAATCATAAAACTCACGCCATCAACCATCAACCATGACAGATGAACTAAACAGATAATCTAAAAACAGATTTCTCAATCAATTTCATAATAATTTTGTAATTAAAATGGAGAAATTAGAGATAATTGGGGTAGTGGGTGCAGGTCAAATGGGTTCAGGAATTGCTCAATTGGCTGCTGTTAATGGCTTCCATGTTTGGATTCTTGATTCTGATCCAAAAGCTCTTGAAAGGGCTACTAAAAATATCAATAATTCTATCCAACGTTTGATTTCCAAAGGGAAACTTCCTCAGGTAATTGTAATTATTCGACTCGTTTTAATATTAAGACGGATATGTTATATGCCCGTATTAAGAGTGACCAACTGTAAGTTTAGAGTTTAGAATTACTCTGGTGTTAATTCAAAAGTTAAGTCTTTTGATCAAGAAATGATCAGGTATTGTATCAATTTGACCCGTTTTAATCTTAAGACGGAATTTAATATGCCTGTATTAGGAGAGAGAGACTGTAAGTTTAGAATTTAGAATTACTCTGGTGTTAATTCAAAGTTACAGTCTTTTGATCAATAAATGATCGTATTGTATCAATTTGACCCGTTTTAATCTTAAGACGGAATTTAATATGCCTGTATTAAGAGAGACCAACTGTAAGTTTAGAATTTAGAGTTGCTTTGGGAAATCCTTTTGTCAAAGTTACAGTCTTGTGTGTGTTTTAATCAAGAAATGATCAGTTATTGTAACTGTTTGCCTCGTTTTAATGTTAAGACGGATGTGCCCCTCTTTAAAGAGACTGACTGTAACTCTGTAAGTTCAGTATTTAGAATTACTTTGGTATTAAGTCAAAGTTACAGTCTTTTTTGTTTTATGGTCAAGAAATGATCAATTGATCATGCAATACTGGTTAATGTTTGATTGGGTAATTTTCCTAGGTATTGTAACTATAGAATTACTTTGTTATTGTTATTGATTCAAAGTTACAGTCTTTTATGAGTTGGAATCAAGAAATGATCATGCAAGTACTGGGTTTTTGTACTCACTCCGTTCCAATTATTTGTTTACGGTTTTTATTCTTTGTGAGGAGTATTTTAATCAAAGGTAAACAAATGATTGAGACGGAGGGAGTGTGTTCTTGTTCTTGGAATTGGTTGAAGTTTGATTACTTTCCTAGGTAATGCAACTTTAGAATTACTTTGTTATTGATTCAAAGTTGCCGTCTTTTGTGTGTCAAATACTGGGTTTTTTGTATGTTTTTGTTTAGAGTATTGGTCAAAGTTTGATTTGGTGTTCAATTAGAGATGGGTTTTGAAGAAGTTTGGGCTTTGATTGGTAGGAGTTTACCAAATTTGAATTTGTTCAACATTCGACCCCCCTTACCGTACAATTTGTAGGAGCCATTGAGACATCGGGGTAATGTTTGTTGTTGTTATTGGTGGTTTGCATTATTATTATTTCTAAGTTTCAGTCTTTAATGTGCTAGAGCCAAGTAATGAGCATGCAAATACTGGATTTTTGTGTGTTTTTGTTTTGGGTTTTCGTTGGAGTTTGATTTGATGTACAATCGGAGATGGGTTTTGAAGAAGCTTGGATTTTTATTGGTTGGAGTTCCTCAAATTTGAGACTGTTAGTGGTTTATTAGATTATGTAAGTGGCATTCTTGAATCTGTTGTGGTTGGTGGTTTATGAGTTATGACTTATGAGTATATGTAAGTTGCATTAAAGCATCAAAGTGAAGACATTAAAAGCTATTCCTGACTGATATGAATGTTAATTTGATTTGCAAGCTGCTGAATGTTTGGCGTCAGAGCGTCAGACAGTTGAAAGTACATTTTCCTTGTACAATGTCTAGATTGTTTGATCTGGTGATGGCTATTGGTGGGGAGGAGGGTGGGACTGTACGCGTATCCATAGATAATATAGTTGATGAGGTGACCTTAAATATTTGTGCGTGTGTGTGGTCGGGGGTGGGGGTGGAGGTGGGGGTGTTGTTGAGAGGTTATGGCCACCATTAATGGAATTATGTTTGTTGGTGACAAATGGAGCTTGTGGCTTGAAGAAAGGGGTGCAGGGGGATTTGGAAAATGAGACGTAGTTAGAAATCTCATCTTTTCACATTTTGACAACCAGCAACATGGCTACCATTTAGAATTGATTAAGGGCATAGAGGAAATCCGAAGGTAGTGTAGAACGGGGAAAATGTTTTGTGTGGTGCTTGAGATTAGCATAGACAATGAAGAGAAGCACACTAAATTGATGTTCAAAAGGGGGATCAAGTGAGGACTGAGGAAGGTACTTGTGTTTTGGATTCCTTGTAGGCTCTGCAAGTGTTTGGATTCCTTACTTTTTCTTGATGGAAGAATGCTATATATTATCTCTTTTAATCGTCTTCATTCTTCAGTTGCTGCTTATTCCTTCATAGTGTCAGTCAAAGTGCCATACTTTTAAACAAGAGTAGGAAGAAACATGAAAGGATTAAGTCAAACAGTCGATATTTCCCCATAAAACAGCTCATTCTCTGTGTGTTTGGTGCATTATCTGCTCAAAACCAATTGATTACTGTCTCCATTAATTAACAATGATATCTTTTAGACAATTTTCTGCTATCGCTGTAAGGCCTACAAGTATATTTAAACACTCTACTGAATTTGCAAATATTATCTTTTTGTAGCCTAAAACGATGCTTTCTTACTACCTCGATAGACTTTGGAAGTTCGAACAAGGGTGACCATGTTTTTGTACTAGATTTTTCCTCCTCGAAAATTCTTCTATCTAGGAGTAATGTGAACATACTTGCATGTTTGCCGGTTGATGGTCCTGAATACTTGATTGTTAAGGTCTATACTTGTTTTTCAGCTCCTTTGCAAGCTTCTAATGATTACTATTTTCTTCATGTAGGCTACCATCACTGATGTTCCGAAGCGTCTACACTGTACCACCAATTTGGAGGATTTTCATTCTGCAGATTTTGTTATTGAAGCAATTGCCGAGTCAGAAGCTGTTAAGAAAAAGCTATTTACTGACCTAGACAAGATAACTAAACCATCTGCCATATTAGCTTCAAACACTAGTTCAATCTCCATAACACGACTTGCTTCAGTTACAAGCCGTCCAAAACAGGTGGGTCCTACCGTCTCATGTTAAGCTATTTAGCTGCCTGTGGAACAAATTCTCCTCTCTGCAAGTTTGAAATCATAAATTTTATGCAGCTGAAACACGAGGTTTTTTTAATGACTTAGACCATGTTTGCTTACATCACCCAAGAGCCTCAATATTATTAAGAGAGATTGGATGTCCGGAAGACCGGAACAATACTCATCTGGCCATGTGCTATCAACAAAAAAGGATTGTTTCTGAGTGATCCATCATAAAAATTTCGTCAAGAATTGAGTAGAAAATAGCTTCCAATCTCCATAAAAAGAAGGGCAACTAGTTGAGTGAGTCATTTTGCCTTATTCCATCGTAATCTAGAAGGACCAGGACAAAAGAATAGTGTCACTTTGCTTTACTCAGAACAAGTTTGCTTCTTCATAGTTCATCCTTCATCTGCTTAATTTATCTTTCCTGCTTTAAGGCTGCCAACTTATATTCTGTTAGATCCTTTCACGCGAGATCAAATCCTGTTGCATGATGACAAGTCTATGAATTTCGTCGCATTAAAGAATGACTCAGAACATTTTGCTATTGCAGGTCATTGGCATGCATTTTATGAACCCTCCTCCAATAATGAAACTGGTTGAGATTATAAGGGGTGCAGACACATCTGATGAGACTTTTAGTGTAACAAAGACATTGGCAGAGAGGTAATGAGTTCCCATCTTTCGTTTGGAGTATATGAGTGGTGTTTCTCTTGTTGAAATAGTTCTTTAAGTTCCGCGATATTGACAATCTTTGGCCACGAGTTAGATCAATCTTTCCCGTCTTATCATTCACAAGTAGCTAATTTTATTCACTTAACCTACTCCCCACAAACCCTTCAAACTCCCACCTACCATTGTTCCCCACCACCCCTCTGCACATCTGACCACCACTAGAATTGCCCTTCTCTGGCGACTTCAACACACCTTTCGCAGCGACATCCATCCTCCGTCTCACTTACAATCTACCATTTTTGCCAAAATATGGTTTAAGGTACCATTTTCGGCAATGGGTTTCGGAACCTAATGACATTTAGGAAGATTCAGGTTAACCCTTTTGGGGAGTGGTTAGAAAAGTGGCGGAGGTGGATGCCGGTGTGAGGTGGTTGTCGGAGGTGACCATGTTGGCAGCGTGTTAGCCGGTGGGCAGAAACATAGTGGCCAAAGAAGCAATAGAGGAGGAAACTTGTTGGGATGGGGAACTGGGAAAGAGGGAGGTCTGTTTGCCATTTTTTTTCCCTTTTTCTTTGTCAATTAAATTGTAACATATCAAAAGACCTCTTCACCCTTAACTTGTCTAAATATTTTGGTCTTTTCTGGTTCATTTCATCTGTTCTTAAAGATTTTATATATGGTGAATCAATCTTCATGTAAATAGTTTAATTTGGCAGGTTCGGGAAGACAGTGGTTTGCTCCCGGGACTATTCAGGATTTATTGTAAATCGAATCCTTATGCCCATGATAAATGAAGCCTTTTTTACATTATATACCGGGGTGGCTACAAAGGAAGACATAGATGTGGGCATGAAGCTGGGAACAAATCAGCCAATGGGTCCCTTGGAGCTTGCAGATTTCATTGGCTTGGATGTATGTTTATCAATATTGAGGGTCCTTCATGCCGGACTTGGAGACGTTAAGTATTCCCCATGTCCGCTTCTCATCCAGTATGTTGATGCTGGCCGCCTTGGTAGGAAGTCGGGCTTGGGAGTGTATGACTACCGAAATGCACCAACATCAACCAAGAAGGCAGCAAGACTCTAAATTACGCATCTGTTTTCTGTAAAACTAAGGTAAATACATTATTTCTCTCTATATTTGCAGTCACAGCCTAATCTTGGTTAATTATGCCATAGATGTGCTCAATACCGCCTTGAAATATTGTCTCAGTAACCGTAAATATTCTTTACCACTTGATTGTGCTGTGGCTTACAGTGTAATGATAATTACCATATTGTCTGTCCTTGTCACACAAACCGTTAGGCAGCTTACATTTGCTTCTAGAGTGAAGTTTACGGTTAATGGTACCTTTTGGAATTATTTACTTTTACATCCCTGCGATCTTATGAAACTACTTGTTTATATTTGTCGGTCAGGGGACAAAACTGCCATTTAATGAACAAAACTTGTCTAAAATAAAATGTAAATTACCTATTAAAACCGAGAGAGTAAATAATCAGCCAATGTAATGTATGAAGCCCTTTGAATTATTGGCCATGTACAATCGTTAGCACATGGCGGACCTGATCACACCGCTCTAAACATGATGTCTCAGTCATCATATCTGGCTTTGAGTCCTTTATATGCAAAGTTAACCTTCTGCATTAAGGCAAAACATGTTTTGAGTGTCTTAGCTTGCTTACTAGGATTTTTTTTTTTTTCTGACTGTTAGTTTTCAGAGTCGACATAGCTCTAATAAATGTGAGTGATAACACGAATTATAGATTAAGACTGTTTTTCATCCTGAAACGGTCTTTTTACTAATAAATAAGTAAGGATTTTCTAGTTTGTCTCACACAGTCACACTGTAAGACGATCTTATACAATAATAGTTCTTGTGAAAATTTCTGTTTTGATCACTGTTGTTATTTGATAATTTTTCCTGATCTTATACCACTGTCCACTGTGTATAATGCATGGCCTACTTTCAGTCCTGTTACTCACAAGTCACAAGTTGAATAGTACTTCCACCCCATATTTATTAACACCACTTGATTTTTATTGGTCAAATGATATAACTTTCACCGATATTTTTTTTTCGTAGCAAATCTTTACGTATATTTGGAGTATCAGAGCCAAATGGGGACAATAGACGTCAATAACTGCGGGACTACGTCTATAGCCACACCTCTAGTCGCTGTTGTTATTTGCTACTCAGTACTCACCACTCACCCCATCTTCATTATTTTGTCAAATTTTATCATTACATCGGGAAAACAAAATTCGTAAACAAACATCATTAAATTTGTGAAAAAGGATATGATGGTAAAGTTCGACAAAAAAATGTGAGCGGCGTTTGGAAGTAGTCCCGCACCCGAAAACCAGTACTCTAAAAAGTCCCTTAGATACCGCTGGCCAGCTCTAAAAATTGTTTTTTTCGACGAAAAGGAGTAACAAGAATGCCCCTTTTTTTATTTCATTGGACAAACATAATCCCTAAAATCAGCTATTTATAATCTTGGCCCACAAGCCACGTATTTTACACCCAACTTATGTGCTGAAATTATTGATAGTTTTCTTTTGTGTGGGACTTTGATTGTGATGTTTATGGGATCCAATGGTTAAGCAAATTACCAACTTGACTCGGAGTAAAGTAGAAGATAATGCTAGAAAGAACATGCTAAAAGGGAAGTTCTTTTGAGACTTTCGTCATTGTGTTTCTTTCGAGTCTGAAGTTGGGTAGATAGATAAGTACTCAGTACTCTATAGACTATTTGACGGAAATTGTTAAAAGTAATGAAGTTCTTGTTTCAGTGTCCGTGTTGTTCGTGTTTCTGTTTCATGAAGCCTCAGAAAGGAAAACCAAAGGAAAAGAAAAGCGGTGGTGCAGGAGTTGCACCTGTAGCAGCAGCAGCACCTGCAGCACCTGCAGCACCAGCAGCACCTGCAGCAGCAGCAGCAGCACCGCCACCTTCAGGGGATAAGAAAGATTAATGTTGTTGTTCTATCAAGAAATGTCGGGTTTATTACTTAGTGACCGATGCAATGTGTAAGTTTTTTTTTTCTCTTACTGATAAGCTGCTGATTTGCGCCTATAATGCACATAAATGTGCTAGTATTCCTGAAATAAACGATAGAGATAACCGGTATATTTATGCAAAAATGTACTTTGGCTTGTAATCCTGTATGTTTAATTCCTACTGAGAAATGTGTTGGTGTTTTATGATATTATTGTATGAGACGGTTTTATGCCAACCTAAAGACTTGTGTACTTCTCATTTCCTTATATTTTGAATTAATCCTTTCCACATGTAAAACCGTTTCATATAAGTTTTTGTGGTTGAGATTCTAGGCAATGCTTAGATCTCACTTGCTCATAGCAGGGATCTAAATATGCTTAGATCTCAGAGCTAATCTCAATTGCATCATGAATGTGTAGCCGACACCAGCACAAGATTCTTGAATCTAACTTTGGCAGGGATTGATGTCGATAGACTCCGATTCTTTTAACACGACTGGAGTGAATTTTCGGAACCTACCTTGTTTAGGCATGATTAAGCATAGTACATTGTGTATAAGGATGGTCAGTATGGGATCGTTTTTCCGACAATGAACCGTAAATATGTAGATATACTGGCCTTTTTATTGCTTAGTTTCGAGTTTTGACTCATGGATCAAGCCATACCAAGTGGTTCAATGGTTACAGATTTTGCAAGGTTCAATGGTAACAGTCGAGTCTAATGAAGCGGGGATGACATAATTTTTCCGTTGTTTTTCAATAACGAGGGAAGACGGTTCTCGATGTTTTATCGGGTTTCAACCGCTCCTCACCTGGCCCCGTCCTCCACCGTTTGTGAGCGATTGATTGCATACATTGCAGCAATACACAAATAATGCTGCATTGCTGGCTACGCTTTCATGGTTGGTTTGTAACAAGGAAGATTTGTCCAGTCAATAATTTCGGATTCTACGTAAACACAAATCCGATCCAAAATCTATTATCGTGATTCCAAGTTTCCAACGACTCTCCCATAAGATCGTCTTATATATGAATCACTGTTCTAATAAATCACCATACCGTACTCGGTAAAGACTCATTACTCTTTGGTTTTGTATTATAATGAAATAAACCGAAATGCCTCACCAGAGTAGTTACACTTCTTTCTCTTATAAAGCAGCGGTTCTCCGAAATAATTCACGACGTAATTTTCATTTCAAGTTAATCGGAAATAACATCTTTTGTTACTAGCATTAGAGATAGGCTGCGTACATTAAATCACCTTTTACCTCGCAATTTACGAAATCTTTACAGCACCGGCCTGGGGTAATGTTGTCGTTGTTCAACTATTATTCCCGTTCATATTACGTACAAGTGTACAACGCGTAGATTTTGTTTAAATAATTAAAACCAAATTAATTAGTCGTCAACGTTTTTTTATTAATTATAATTCGCGACATCACAGATCATCTTTATAGACGAGCGACTATGTCTACATTAATTTAATTATAATAATAATAATTATTATTATTATAATTATAATTATAATAATTATAATTCCTTTTGTTGGTTGACTTGCCTTGCAATACATATTTCAATTCATCATACAATTTCATCTAAATTTTGATCATTTACATCAAACCAAAATGTACAATTTTACTAAATTATAAGATCAAAAATCCAACAAATTCGTCGTCATAATTCACAAACCCGTCTTTATTAAGCTACTCAGTTGAAGGGTTTTGAAAAGATAGGACAGGGGAAATAACTGCTTCAGCTGGATTATACATTTATTTCTGAAGGTAATAATTGAGTTGATTTTGTTGTAAGACGGTTATATAATACAAGAATTTGTGTAAAACTCGATATCAAAATTAAAGAATGGGGTACGAGAATTGGTTAAGCGAGATTGTGGACGTAAAAGAGGCAAAGAAACAGATTGATTTCGCGATGCCAATGGTGTTAACCAATGTATCTAACTATATGTTTCCGCTTGTCGCGGTCATGTAC
>JAOWBH010176896.1:0-10284 GCA_028566215.1 Silene coronaria
ACTCGTTCCGTGTACACAACATGCGGTCCAATCATCATTGGGTGATTGGCGGGAGGTGCAGATACGAGGTATCTACACTAACCCTTAGAAATTTTATTTGCAAAAATAATATTATCGTTGTATTGTTTGAAATTATTGCATGCATATTATGTTGGATGAATTTTTGATTTTATTATAAAAAAAAATTATTACTAGTTAGATTTTTGACATGAGAATGTGATTGTTGTGTTGCTGTTGGTAAAGACCAAAAATACGAACTTCTAAGATAATTTTATGAGCTTAAAGACTTTTATTTTGTTATATATGGTTGTAGTAGGATGGATTACTAGATTAATAGCTTAAAAATAAATAATTATGCACTAAATGTAGTTTATTTAAAGTATTAATTATGGATCATTGCATGCATGTGAAAAATAAGTATGAACCAGATTATTAACTTATATAAAATGGTATTTTTGAGTTTATAAAGTTCACTTTTATTAGATTAGAGATAGGTCCACTAATCATGGGTTAATATATTTTAAAACCATTAAATTTGGACCAATAAAAATTTACAAAAGAAAAAATTAAGAGAGTAAAATTTAGGGTCACAAAAATAGGATTAATATTCTGAAAACTAAATCATGTGTCGAAAATTTGATTAAGTTTTGGTCAAAACCGAATTTAAACACAAACCGATTTCCGGGATATAAACGATTCACTAAATATTTAATTTCTGGAGTTGTAAACCACAACTTATTTTGAAATATGACACACTACTCAAGTATTATAATATGAGCCTAAATATAAAATTTTAGCTTTATTGGAGCTGTATAACTTTAAAAAACGAATTTTATATTGAAAAACAAACCCGAAAATCGAAAACAGACTTAGAAAATTCATTTTTGGACAAAATTTGATTTGGGGACTCATTAGACAGTAGGGAAATTCCAAAAAAAAATTCATGAAAAGTTGATAAGATTTGGTGGTCATTTGGGGATTATTTCTCGAAATAGTAACTAAAATCGTCTTAAACAAGATTAATATGAAAAACGGTAAAAGACTTGTTAAAATATGATCACATTCTATTTTGGGACTTATGATAATGTACTTAAGTTACATCATAAGTGGTGTTTAAAAATTCTTAGTCTAACTATAATTATTGATCAATATAATAAAAATCCGTCTTGATT
This sequence comes from Silene coronaria, assembly GCA_028566215.1. Taxonomy (NCBI): domain Eukaryota; kingdom Viridiplantae; phylum Streptophyta; class Magnoliopsida; order Caryophyllales; family Caryophyllaceae; genus Silene; species Silene coronaria. The sequence goes on from JAOWBH010176896.1 coordinate 1,173, forward strand.
ATCATGTGTTTAAAACGACCATTGGTCAAAATGGTCAAGTTTAGCTAACTAAGGTCAAATGAGCCTATGACCCACCAGACCTATTGATTAAGTTTAGTAGCCAAATTCCGGCTTATTAATAGGGACATAATCGACTTTAGAAAATCGTATAAGTTAGATTATTTGCTATGTGATAGAATACAAACTTTTACCAAGGAAACGAGAATTATTTTACCAAGTGGAACTTGGTTATGAAAAATAAGATTTTGTTAAATTGATTTTGAAAACAAAATGTTACTTTGAATTTTATTGGGCATTTTTATGAGGTAGTTCAGAATCTCTACGAGAGGGAAATGATGTCTATAATATTGTAAACGTATAGACATGATAAGAATAGCACTTAACTTAACCGTATAAAACCGTCCGTTGCGTGCGGAGGGTCTTAATGTCTATACTATTGTAAACGTATAGGCGGCATTGACTCGGGAGTAGGCGGAAGTGTGACCATACTTTAGGTGGGGACTTGATCAGTCTCGTACGTGTTAGGTGGATCGCATTCGGGTCCTGAAAGTCTTGATGTAGTGATAGACCTAGGGGATAACTAGTCGGGTGGTGTTTAGTCTGTGGTGCAGGTCTATCAACCCCATGCACCGGTATTCGACTCTGGAGTTTAGAGGAGGAACTTAATTATAACTGTGCTTATGTCATAACGGTAAATAGGGGTAAAAATGTAAGCCCCCTGGTATCCGGATGATTGACGATATATATCATTATATGGATTTTGAGTAAAGAAGTTATTTGGAACCCGTGTAGTAATAGGTCGGTATGTCGTGATAAAGTTTTTAAATCAAATAATATGACCTCCTATTTTTGTTATCTTCATGGTTTAAATTATTATTATTTGGTTATTTGGTCATCATGCATTCATTTGATGTTACATTCTTTTAAAATGTTATTATCGATTCACTTACCTATTGTTTTCTTTTATATACTTGTATATGACTTTTAACAACAGATTTCGTTAGAAGACCAACTCTTCCCGTGGACGTGGGCTTGGATCTAGAAGAAGGGATTAGCTAGATTTTCTTATTCTGTATCATTTTTAAGTTGTAGTTTGACTAAGATATAATAATGTCCAGCACTTATGTAACTGTTTGAATTTGTTAATCAGTTAATGACTCAGATATGTATTTAGTCTTCCGTTGTTTCCTATTTTAGACTTTATTATTAAGTCTGGAAAATCCGGGTTGTTACATTATCATTTCTCTTCTTTACATCTGAACCACCGTTTACAATGATAGTATATAATACTGACTTTGTGATCTAAAATTTGTAATAATGTTGTAAGATATTACCTTATTACAAGTGATCCTACTACGTGTCCGGGCATCGTCTGAGTCTACCAACTAGTAATCATGATTTGGTAAACAATGAGGCATGAATTATGTATGCACCCGTAAGTAATTGTGTTTGTTTAGAGTTGTTATTCTCGTAAAATTTCCAGTTTGTGAATTATATATATCATAACTGAATATTTTTTTTATACACATAATATATTGAACAAAAGCAATAGCCAATGAAATTACTCCAAAAGTTCCTCTTTTAAGTATATATATAGCTAGATAATGCCCGAGCGATGTCCGGGCCAATTTGTAATAATCTATTATTATGATGTAATAGTACTCAATGTTTTGTTCTTTTGCACTTAATTTTGCTGAACAGAACATATACAAAAGTTAAACTGAACTTATAAGAGCTTACTTTCTCTGAATCGAATTTATACGGGCTGAATTGAACTTATAAAAAAAATGGGTATAAATTGAGCTTAACTTTTTAAACTTAATTTATAAGAGTTGAACTAAACTTTTAGGAACTTAACTTGTCTCAACTGAACTGAACTTATTATGATGGAATAATACTCTAGGCCCTACTATTTTGCACTAAAATTGAATGAAATGAATTGAATTTAATAGACTTGAAGTGAACTTATATACAATACAAAATTATACTAAACTGAACTGATGTGATGTACGGGCCTATTTATAATATCATCTAATTATACACTTACTACCAATTAACTTAGAGAGTTTAGTGAGTACACAACACCCACTCATTCTTAGAATCCTAGCTAGCAGGAATTATATGCACACTTATAATTCTTTGGTAGTTCTATTTTCAAATTAATTTAGCTAAAGTAAAAGATTATAGAGTTTTATTAGCACTACACTTTCTATACAGTTGCAATTCTTATACGGTTATAACTATGTACGATCAGATTTTAACTTATTATAACTATACATCTATACGGACTACGGTTGAGAATTTTTATCTCCAACGGAGGAAGCACTACGTACACTCCTAGTCTTTGTCAAACTCCTTGTACGAATCAAATTGTGTTAGATATAGAACTTGTTTAATGACTTAGTTTTTTCTTTTTTTTGATAATGACTTAGTTTTTAAGATAAGGTTAAGCACTTCTTTTCTCAAAAAAAAAGGTTAAGCACTCCGTATCTACGCAGTAATTAATTACATTTTGTTGGTAAGTGTACGTTTTATTTAATGGCATGTTTGAGAATCTTGAATTGGAATTAAATTTCATAATTGAGACATTTCTAGTGTTTGGGAACCCCTAAAATTTGGAATTTGAATTGACCCAATTCCTTGTCAATTCCAACTAAGTTTAAATTTGGGACTCTCAAATACATTTCAACTAAGTTTAAATTTGGGACTCTCAAATACCTACCACATAATAGTCATTTTAATTCCATCACTTTTTACGTTTTAATTTGTGATGCCAATTTTATCGTAATATTTTATGATATTTTTCCCGATAGCAAATATTTTTCATGACCATAAATGTTTTTTTTTTCAAAAATAAAACATCCGATGACATCGACCCCATATCCGTCTCACCCAAGTCCAATTCCAATTTCAATTCCATGGGTTTCCCAAACGCAATTTTGGAATTGAATTCAAACATTTGGATTTCTACAATTGAAATCATGAAAATGAAATCAATTCCGTATTTCCGAACACTACCTTACATGATTGTATGTCATTCTCCCATTTCGTGTTACTCACTTTTCCTCTCAATATATCTCATATGAGCTAATAGTATGAAATGTATACATTTATAGTCTTATGAAAGCAAATTTCATGACAAATTTAGTGATATAATTTTCATAATTTTTTCTAAAGTATTTTTTATATAATTGAAAGTGAAAGTTTTGTCTTGTAAAATGAAGACGTCATATATGGAATAATGAAGGGTGTATATATTTATTCGTTTTTTGTTGAAGAAATAATTTCAGTTTAAATAAAGTATTCCAATTTTTTTTTTATCAAAAAATAGTAATTTTTCAACATAATTAACGTAAAATAAAAGTTAATAAACTTTTATTACATAAAAAAGAAAACATAGGAAATTGGAGAGATTAATTTAGATGCATGCATGTACTATGTTCACATAGGTCTCTCAAATCATTTAAACTTATTATTATTATTATTATTCATAGTAAATCTCCACGTTTAATTTTAATTAATTACTCTATTTTGACTGATCATCAATCACTAAACCACAGTGTGTGTACTCATCTTCTTGTTCTTCTATAAAACACATCATTAATTTTATTGTTTTATTTGTGACCAACGAAGCGATACGGGGAGTCCAAGTTACTCAATTTATTGAGTCAAGAGGGGTCCGATGATTATATAAGACTCAATCATTGAGTCAAGAGGGGCCCCTCTTGACATAACTAACGTTCTCCACTGGACTGCTTCCATCTGATCACTTAAAAACTAGTTGAAAATAAGCTTATACAGATTACAGGGTAATACGAATAACTAATTTTGCGAATCTGGCATTGCTGGTGAAAGTTCCATTGAATACGAACTTTAGGGAAGTGAGAAATTTTTATACATGATTTAGGAGACAACAATCCTCTGCTTTTGAGGACCTAGTAAAAAGGTCACTACACTCATCAAAAAAAAAAAAAAAAAGTAAAAAGGTCACTCCAGAAAGTATACCTTTTCTTGTGTTTGTACAGTTTGTGCACTAATAGGTAAAGATGAGATAATGACTGGAGTTGTCGGGGACGATGTCTCAACTAAACTGATTGGAATTTTACACCTACAATGATCGAGCAATGTCGAGTCTCTAATTTGATCACCCAAGAATTCATGACGCGTTATTGCCCTTGAGGGGTAAGGCAAGGATTGATCATATGACAAATACGGGCGTTCATGTCGTTGCTTAGAGAACGGATAATTGGAGATCCCGTTTAAGCTGGGCTCGGGCATGGAGTTCCGCATATGAATGGGGACGGGTGATGGTCCAGAGTAGGGTTGGCCAATAGTACTTGGGCTAGACGAGCAATAAGAGTATTTATGAAGTCCTGCATTGAGTAACATGTGGTTGCCAGGATATGCACTCTGTGCTCGGGTTGTCATCATGTCCTCTGTAGGTATTCCTTCCTTTAAAGCATACTCTAACAATCGTTCCTGGTCGACTTTTAACCCAAGGAGCAAGTTCCAAAGGTTACGGTGAGCTTCCCTTTGGTCATGAATGACCTGATCCCTCATTGCCATTTCAAATTGTAGCTCTGAATTGGCCATTACCTGCAGTCAGATATTATAGGGAGGAACTGTCAAATTCTGATAAAATACAGAACCTTCAGAAGAGATTCTACTAGACGGCTTTAAATGTGTCACTCAATTTGTACTTCACAACAATAATAAATCACTCCACTGTCAATAAATTAAGGTGATCAAATTTGTCATTAGTTCATAATGTTGTTCTTTTCAGTACCAACAATTAGAGCCTTAAAGAAAAGGCCTATGAAAAGTAAACATGAACAAATGGCCAATATATAAAATGGCAGTCGCTAGGAATGAAGTTGAAAAAAAGAAGAAAAGGCCGGAGTGACATTTTTCTTGTTTACGACGATATTTATGCGTTATGTTCTTTATTTGAAGTTGTTGAATTTTCGTTTACTAGGCATTCTTTTAATAGAGTGGTGCACGAGTTAGCTCGTGCAGCCATGGCAGAAAGGTAGAAGAATTTGGGTCGATGTACTACCTCACAACATTGATGAGACTGTGTCGATAGATTATGAATATATGATAATATGATTTAAGCCTCTTGGTGGGTTATTTAAAAAAATAAAAAAAAATAAAAAAAAAAAATATATGGCAGTCGCTTTAATATAATTGCATAATGTTATTCTTCATTCACGATGAGTGCCAGCAATTAGAACAATTCAGGACTGGGAAAAGGCAACATGAACGAAGGGCCAATATATGAAAGGCAATTGCCAGGCTTTCCCACTTCGGAAATTTGTTACATGGAGTATCACTTCGAAAGGTTTGTAAATTTCACAAGTCTGAAAGTTTAACTCAAAGCATCAAAAGTATAAATCAAAGCGATGATTGAACTTGATTCATTAACACTTACCAGGAGCCTATATTGACTGAGAATCTGAAGATAAGTTGTGTTGCCATTATTCTTGATAGCCTCATCAATCGTGTCTTGGAGTTGGCAGCGCTGTTTCTCATTCGCTTCAATTTCCTGTATAATGAAAAGTGAAGGCCCAATTAGCATTCAGCAATTCCTTTACAATCGACCAGTTTTGATGGGAGCAGTTTCCAGTACCTTCTGGTATTCAGCACCAACTTCATCATTATCACGTATGTTATCCAGAACAATTTGCCTTCTTTCTCTTAAAGTTCTCACATTTAGTCCTTCCCTTTCAATAGCCTGAGCAACAATATGCAAAAAACATGATGAAGAGCTCACAGAAGAAAAATGAGTTCAAGTATTCAACTTTATAGCTTCTGTTTTGACATAAAGGGGTCATTAAATGGGGAATCTCAAAATGTCTATTAATCTGTAAACCGTTGTACAGCGTGGTCGATACTCATACAATTCTCTCTTGACATTCTCAGAGGATTTCTAAATTTTTAGTCTTCGATAATGTACTTTATGTTTTCATTTTTAGGCTGCCTCATTTCTTTACATTTTCTTTTTAAGTAAGCCAAGGACAATATAATTGTGAATCTACCCTCATCACATGTACAGTGATGTACTCCGCCATCATCCATCTCCAACTCATTCCAACATCAACCCACCCTCCATGGGCACCACCCCAAACCCTCAAAAAAATCCGCCACTTTGGAACTCGCCCTCTAAACCCATTCTTTACACCACAAAACCCGCACCACAAGGGAAACACCGTAACCCACCCTCGAAATCCCCTGGGTAGGATCGACTCAGACAAAAAAAGACAGACATTCGAATTCAGGCATAGCTGCATCCTAACTAGGAATACATATTTAATAAATATAACAGTGGCATCACCTGTTGCTGTGAAATTTCTTCATCAAGACACTGAAGTTCCACCCGGTTATGTAGATTAGTCTCCTCCAGCTCAAGTACAGCTTTTTGTAAGTTAATACGTTCCTGTACATTTTCACTTATTTCTCGGCTCACAATATTTAGCCACGACAATTCTACATCTGCTGATTTTTCAACCGGGTTAACCCTTAGCCGTGACTCTTTTTCAGCCAACTCTTTCTTCAGGCGGCACACCTCTGTCTGAATCACCACATAGTTTCAATTAAGATGCTCACATACACAATGCCAGATATAGATCAGCAAGGAAACAGCTGAAAGCTCACCTGAAGACTGTTGATTATTCTTTGGTAGTCAGATACATGAGTATCGAGTGTCGCAAAGTTTTTCTGAAAAAATCATAGGCATAGAAAACGTTAAATGGTACATTTGTCAGCATTTTGAAGTTTAAAGAACGCCATAACTACACTTGCCGATGTAAAATGAAAGACAAATTAATGGTAAAAGGGAGTTTAGGAGAGAGGACATATAAAAGGAGAAAAGTGAAAGAGAAAAAAGTAAGAGAGAAAAATAGAAAACCAAAGGAAAATAATAAAATGACGGAAGCAATTAAGTGGAAATTAAAGTGAAGAAAGACAACAGCATTACCAATTTACCATAATGAAAACTGCATAAAGAGTATTGCATTGCATGACTGCTACTTCACACTCCCTCCATTTATTATTTTCTTCCCACTTATTACAAATTCCCCTTGCATATATTTTGAAAAGTCGGAAGAAAACAATAAGGCAGGAATAATAAATAAAAATTGCACCCAGTTTGGCTATTTGGCTCTACTAGAACTGGAAACAAAAGAGTTGACAAAATAAATAAATAAATAAAACAAAGAAGATCTTTTAAACAAAGCTAATAAGCTACATATGAGAGGAAGAAGCTTAAAGACAAAAATAGTGAAAGAAAAGGTACAAAAAAACTTGGGAATGAAAAACGAGGAAAGGCACACAAAAAAAAAAAAAAAAATCTACGTGGTACCCTTCAACCCTTGTATTTCTTCGAATTCTACGTGGTACTCTTCGCTTTTCAAAAATATTAGTGGTACCCCTTAACTTAATGAAAACATCTTAAAATACCCAAAATGCTCTAATCCGCCTCTTTTAAATGTTTAGTAATATTTTGCCATGCCATTAACATAAATATCGTTTAGTAAATCATAAACATATTTTCTTCACAAATTTTATCTGTTTAAAAGCTTGATTTTTAGTAGTTTGGGTATTTAAAGAAAATTTTACTAAGTTTAGGGGTACCACTGATGTTTTCAAAAACCTAGGGGTACCACGTAGAATTCGAAAAAACACAGGGGTACCACGTAGAAAACCCCCCCAAAAAATTTCTAGAAATAAGGCACAAAAGTAGCCTTCAGAATCTCATCACTTTGACACCCTATAATCCTCCTAACCGGTGCATCACTTATCTTCTTCTCATATGGCAAAACATAGGGCATTCTTCTAACAAAAACATTATACCATGATAAATAATGAGCACACAAAAGGAAATAAGGTAGGGTTAACATTTTGCTTGTATACTTAACAGCATGCACTATGAAGAGAGAGACCAAAGAAACTGATGCATCGTATTAAATAACAAAGATTGATAAAAGTTAAAAACCTGAACATGAGTTCTTATCTCCTTTGCTCTATTAGCATACTTCAAAGTGTTTATTGTATGATGGTAATGCCGGTGAGAAGGGGATATTGTAGCAACCATGATAGTCTGAGAATTGCCACTTAAACCATCTTTAAGAATCCGGGTCAACTTACTGTCAGAGTATCAAATTCAAGATATAAGCCTTAGGATCCAATGTATAAGACCACATGTTGGTGATGTTGCAGTTGCCATCAAGAAAATACGAGTACCTATTACGGTAAGGGACATATGCAAGACCCTTTTTATGTAGTTTGCCCAAAGCATTGATGCAGTTAGCCAAGGCAAGTAGTGACCGGTTTATATTGGCACCATCCCGCAACTTTTTCCCGCTACTATTGGTTTCAGAAGCTCTTTCACTGCATAAGAAATATCAGATGACAACTTTGTACGCACGGCCACAAAATATGAAAGCATAGTTTAAAATGTCATTTGGGTTAAGGTCATGCCTGCCAGCAAGATCTACAAGTGCAAGTTTTCCTTTCAAAATACAACTTCGGTTATCAGCGTTCTGCCTCCTCTGAACAGTAATCTCCAGCACGGCATGTGAGCTGTCTCCGAAAAACAATTTTTGTATGAGCTTAAACCAAAAGAGAAACAAAAATGAAAAAACAACTTCGTCCATGTTGTAAAACGTCTAAAACTTCAAGTGCAAGCAAAATAATGTACATGTAACAATCTTTATGCAAAAAGAGGTCCTCAACTAAGTCTTCGAAAATAACAAGGGTAAATGTGTAATGCGTATAGCAATAGATATAATCCAGCGCAGACAGACATACGCAGAATTGCTTGCTGAAGCACAAACAATTATGTTCATACGTTACCCATTTATATGTCCAACAAAGGTAAAATAGAATAAAGCTTAATGAGGAGAAAAAAATTCAGACGCAGGTTTTAGAACTAATTTCAGTATGAATTCTGTTGAAGATGTTGTCACCAATAAAAGTATAAAACAATGAGTGTACAGGAATTAACAACATATTGCAGACATCCCTGATAGATTCTTAGGACAAAAATGCAAAACAATTTTCAAAATCTTGAGAGTAATTTTCCGAAACAGTTAGCTGCCTAGCTCTCTTATGT
>JAOWBH010176917.1:0-10282 GCA_028566215.1 Silene coronaria
GTGTATAAGAGACAGGTGTAGTAGAAGTATATAATAAAAAACCATAAATGCGTTTAAAAAGAATAAAGTATAAAGTGAAATTGAAATCTAGAATGGGAAAAAGGGTAGTGGGGGATTCAATTACATCGCAATAAATGGCAAGATTAACAGACAGACAGTAGAAAACAACAATACTAGCAGTCTCAACTCGAATTAATACAATTACAACTACTCTCAAAAAAATGCAAAAGACACCAAAATTTGTACTACATTTTCTGTTGATACTGTTAGTGAGCTTCCTTAATGGCGGATCAACATCAGAAATATTTGAAGAAGCAGAAACATATGCATGGCTTAATAATAATAATAATAATAATAATGAAGAAGATGAAGGTAATAATATCGTAAAAAGACAGAACAGGGCAATGGGCACGTCATCATGTGACTTGACAATGGGCAAATGGGTGTTCGATAAATCATATCCTTTATATGATTCAAGCTGCCCTTATCTAAGCACTGCTGTTACTTGCCTTAAAAATGGGCGTCCTGATTCTGACTTTCAGAAGTGGTGGTGGCAACCTTTTGCCTGTTCTATTCCAAGGTAAAATATCCATTTTTTTTTTTTTTTTTTTTTTTTTAGAAATGGCCACTTTCCAGACGGGCATATGTGATCATGGTACAGTAGTGTTACAGCTAATCACATTTGACTGTAAAATTGTTACAAAATTCCATTTTATTGCTTCAGACCAACACAAACTGATCTGTTTAATGGAAGGTAGACCATTTTTCATAACTGGTTCATCAAACATAATGTGGTAGTTATTATTAAACGTGATACTTGTGCCTAGGTCTGTATCTGTATGATTAAGGTGATAAGATATCCTCTAAAGAAATTTATGCTCAATGTGTGTTGCACTTGCTGTAGTCCTTACATAAACTTTTCAGGTTGACTAAACCAGGCCAGTTATCTTTATTGATGATATTGTCGGTAAAGTTATTGAGTGAAAATAAATCAAAACCATATTAAATAATTTCCTATAAACAAGTCTTTTGTCTTACGGTGATAGCGTGTAGTGTGTACATTGACGATATATATTTACCATGTTTACTTCAAAATTCATCATGGATGATCTATGTCTTGTAATCCCATGTGGTTTTTGTTATGTATATATATGTATAAGGTTTGATGCACTCCATTTCCTGGGAAAGATGAGGAAGAAAAGAATAATGTTAGTCGGAGATTCTATAATGAGAAACCAATGGGAATCCCTTGTCTGCCTAATTCAAGGAGTCATTCCTACTGCTCGGAAGAGGGTCACTTACAACGGTCCTACAATTTCCTTCCATGCTCTGGTAATATTCTTCTCTCAAAATATCGATTTTTTGAATGCGTTGTTTTAAGGTTATGCAGGTTACTGCGACCACATTTTGAGAGATTATCGGTTGTATTTATGGTGGAATTCGTTCTACAGTTAATGCCCGGTTTGGCATTTGACAGAGTACTCTAAGCATACTCTGATTGATGAAGCCGATTATGAATAGGCAAATTTGACTAGCAAAGTGCTCTAAACTGATACTCTGATTATACAAAGTGCTTCTTCATCAGTAGTTGCCTTCACTAACATAAGTAAACCTTTCAGGATTTCGAGACCACTATTGAGTTTTGTTGGGCTCCTCTACTAGTAGAACTAAAAAGGGGACCTCAAAATAAGCGGGTTTTACACCTTGATAAGATTCAAGACAATGCCCGAAGTTGGAAAGGGGTGGATGTACTTGTCTTTGATTCAGCTCATTGGTGGACCCACTCTCTCAAAACAACTTCGTAAGACCGTTTCATTATCCCTTTTTGATTTTAGCATGTCATACATTGTATTTGTATCATTTCATGTATATACTCATACAACGATCTCACCCACAAATAACTACTAATGTACCATGTTAAATGAGAATTCTTAGTCCATTTCTTTCGTCTGAACTGAATCTAGGTGGGATTATTTCATGGAAGGAGATGCACTCATCAACAACTTGAATCCAATGGTTGCTTATGAAAAAGGACTAGCGACTTGGGCTAAATGGGTGGATTCAAACCTTGACCCTCGAAAAACCCAAGTCATCTTTCGGAGCATGTCCCCTAGGCACAACAGGTAAATTCAAGTATTCAACAAGATTCAACCTACTTTATGTCAATAATGTGAGCAAAAAGAAAAAGTATATAATAATTATTCAAAAATTCCATCATTAAAATCGACTAATCAAGCATTCACCTCCTTTTTGATTAGTTAGATAGTCATCTTGTTTTCACTTAGGAGTCATTTGAAAGCAACCTCTACCCTACTTCATTGCCACTATAGACATCAAGTGGCGACTTCACTGGAGGATCCGGTGATCGTTGTGTTCATTTTACTAAATAAAAATACAGTAGTGTAGGCTATGTCTAACAGTGCGTTCTCGAAAATACATTAGACCCGCTCTGTATCTGGCCCATTCCTTCAACTAGTCATCTGTGTGATGGCTTTCTAGGCACTACAGTAATGGCAATGATCATCTTATTCACTGAATGACTGTTGTATTTCAGGGAAAATGGGTGGAAATGCTATAACCAGAGGGAGCCCTTGTTGTACTTCACCCGTCCACATATTACAGAGCCAATGCTTGTGCTCAAGGGGATTCTGAGAAATATGAGATTTCCTGTATACCTTCAGGACATTACTAACATATCTGCTCTTCGAAGAGACGGTCATCCATCTGTGTACAACCGGGATCTAGCCCAGGAAACGAGGCAACATATTCGAAAACATGGTTCCGACTGTAGCCACTGGTGCCTCCCTGGTGTTCCCGATACTTGGAATGAAATGCTAAACGTGATCGTTTAGTGTATGGTGAATGATCAGAATGATGGCCCACCATTAGAGTTTTCTAATCCCCTAAATTATACGTATAATACTATGGTAACAGACTTTCAGTACTTGTGAACTTGTGGTAAGGACAATTGTTAGGCAATGTTCATTGTCCTTTAAAGGCATTTCTTAAGCATCCAGCTTTGCAGAGTGAGAGATTTACTGTAGGTAAAAAAAAAAACACAATTATCAACTTTGTTATGATGATAGCCACCACTTATTATGTCATATGCAATTGAGGCATTCTTCTACTTCAAGATTACTAGATTATGGTTCTGATGATCACAAATTCTCATTTAAGACGGGTAAATATGGTCATGTAGGACTGTGGGAGGAATAAGACAAAAGCAGAATACATTGAGAAAACAAAAAAATTTGTCTTATATACCTATGTGAGATGATATTTAACTCTTTTTATGATTAAGAACAATACATCCGTCTTTAAGGAAGACTAGCCGTATGATGATAGCCACTCCATAGGGTGATTGATGCATTCTACTACCCCATTCCATTTATAATCGTACTATTGTTGCTTTAATCATTAACTTTGACTATTAATCTCTCCAGTTATCAACTTTTTCACGTTTGATTTTAATTAAAGTCAAATGAGAACAATATAAAACTGACAAATGAGATGGACGGAAGAAGTTTTGAAATATAGGCTTCGACACCGCATCAAAAATGAGTTATAGTGGTTTTGAAGGTTGCACGAACATATATATTTCGAGGCACTACAAATCAAATCTGTGATGAACAACAAAACCAAGATTTATTTCCATGAATTGCAGACAAATTGAATCAGGTGGTTTGTACACAAGGCAAGCCAGAAAAAAAAAAAACTACATGATGACATTAAATAAAATGGAGATAGAACTGCAAGTGAAGCTTAGGTTGATTTAAACCTCTTCTTTATGGAGCGAATCTCTTTAGGACTCATATGGAATGCTTTCTGTAGAAGCTCTTCTTTAATGTCGGTACCAAAAATGGAGGATGGAATTTTCATGACGCCAGGGTTTTGGCTGTCCAAACTCCCCAGAATGGTACCAGGAGAGTCTCCTATATTCATCTGGAAATGCAGCATGCCCCTTGGAAACACCATCACCTCACCTTTCTCAATTATTTTTGCAAACAGATTACCTTGAGTATCAACAATTCCAGCGTAAAATGTTCCCTCTAGCACGTACCCCATCTCGGTCGCTCTAGGGTGGTAATGTGGGACGTTCACACCACCCACGTCAAAGTCAGCTCTCACCATTGACATGCCTAGTGTGTTCAACCCTGGGAAGTTATTGAAGTTGACGGGTTTTGAAGAGAAACCCGTCTCAGTATGCTAGAAATTTCCTGGCAGCTTAATGCCTGAGAATACGAAATCTTCCACGGTTACGGGGGCCTTGCAACCAGGTGCGGGTCCTACGCAGTAGTCCTGGACAGGGTCGGGGTCGGAAGCGGAGATAAAATGAACATGAAATGGGAAGGATAGAGCAAAGAGAAATAGCATTGCCGGAGACATCTTGTTCTGCTTTCGCAGTACAAGTAGAAGATGAAAGAAATGAAGTTATTGAAACCAATGTTTGTCGGTCCAATGATTTATAGGCAATTAAAAAACAGAACGTGAGTAGCATTATGCATAACCACTGCATTATGAAAAGTCTTATGATTTTATTAGGTGTAACGAAACATCATACAATATTCGCTTAGCAGTCAAGAATTGACCATTATTGCCAGTCTTCTTTGGCGGGCTGTAATGGGAATACTATAAGTTTGCCAGATTTAAACTCGTGGCTCGATTACAAATCTTTGACTTGTTGCTACAAAACTCAATATACTCAACGCGTGACTCGGGAGTGGGGAGGAGATCGCTAGACAGCTACGCCATAAAAGTCGAGGTGTAACTATGTTAACCATGATAAACATTACTTGTTACTTATTTTGTCGCATGATCCATTTCCGGTATGAGATGTGATTGATAGTTCTTGTTGAGTTGGATTTTGAAAACTTGATTTTGTGGCCAAGTGAACGCATCGACTTGGTTGTATGGCCGAGTGAGAGTATTGAAATTTAAACGACCATCAATATGGTGGCCATTAGAAAGTATATTAGTAGTCATAGAATTCCCGTTATGGCTGAGATTATGGCTAATTGAGACATTAAATATGTTGCTCATTATCTCAAAAATCTTCTTGTAACTGTCATATCGTGACAGTATAAATAAAGGACCAATCTAAGTAGATCATCCAACGTAAAACAGTAGTAAGAAACAATATAATCACAATCAAGCCACCATCGTTACGGAGCTAGAACTTGGTGTCACTACCCGAGCGAGGACGTGACATTGAGGAGTGACTATATCCAAGACTCTTGTAACCACCGGTATCGGATTCGTGGACAGAATGCGGCATGCCGATCATCACTCCAATTCCGCATATGAAGGTTAGCCATTCTTAATTTGGTCCACTTGTCATCTTATAATTGGCCTCCTCTTCTTTCCTTGTTCTTTGTGCCAAAACCAAACGACAGCAATTGACCCGGACAGAGGGAGTAACAAACTATTTTTGTAACACCCCCAATTATCCGGCCAAGATTATTGAATGTGTTACCCTTTCGGTTTTCCGATGTAGTGATTCCAAAACTTCAATCAAAGAACATTTTATTAAAGTTAATGTTTAATGAATTACATAAATGAAATATACAATATACAAATAATGAAATACAACTCGACTAGGTCTATATCATCTACGTAGTGACTATGTACTCGACTCCAAGTCCGTAGCGCGACCCGAATCCCGAACATGTTATATATAAACCTGTAAATAAAATTGCTTCCCATATGATCAGAATTATCATATAGATCAACACAGGCTTCCACGGAAATAAGTGACAATTTACACAAAGCCACACACGGTCATTTTCAATAATACAATTGACTATGAAAGACGATAGACATGAATACGAAATGCAAACATGAATGCATGAATACAAGTTTCTAGACACCACCACTCCACCACCAACACACCGGTACTAGGGACACACCCACGAGCACCGGTACTCACAATGCGGTGACCGCACCGCAGCACCACCCACCAAACAGCCAGAATGCAGTTCGAAAAAGGTACTCGGTACACCCCCGTGGTACTGAGCCCGAGCGCTAACCGATCGCTGCCAGACGTCGTGACGCAACACGAGTCCCTCCATACTCAAGTCATTAATGTGCACATCTCTATTAGAGTGAGAAACTCTAATAGGCTGTAACACCCCCTTCTTACCCGGCCAAGGTAATTAGAAATGTTAACATCTCGGTTTCCCGAGACAGTGAAATCGGAGTTACAATTAAGAAACTCTTTATTAAATAACATTATTATAATTATCGTCTCTTTATTATAATCAGAGTATTACATAGGCGATCTAAGTGTAAGACGGTCTCCCGAACCGCCTTACGTCTCCTCAACAACCTTATAAAAAAACCACATTGCCACCAAAACCTCCAACAATATCCATAATCACACGGAATACAATATGCAACATTGTATGCCAAATGTGGAACCGTCTCATGCCATATGAACCTCATGTTATAATATATTTCCATCCACAATAAGAAGTCAAACACCAATTACCTAACTTCATAATAGGATACGATTACATCAACAATAAGAGACCAACAGCCATCCCCATGTACATGTTATAATACAACCCAACCAATAATCATCCCCTTAACGATGCAATTAACCACTAAGCATGTTATAATGCAAATGACATAATCATGTGAGACTAACTATATCATCAACAACAACATAAATAACATTCATATTATTGAAACCGAGTAGGATTACCTACCTTCTAGCATTCTTCATAGGCAAATCCAAGACAACAAGAATCCGTCTCATCCTATAATAATCACATAATAACTATCACAATATATACAACCTATACTATCACACTAAATAAAACTCCTTATTATTACCCGTAATTTCCCATTATACTATTTAAAATCATTAATTAATATTACCCATGAAAAACTCCCAAATTCTAGGGTTTGGGTCAACATAAAATTAAAAGAGAAAGATGAGTGTTGACTTACAAATGGAAAAAAATAAGAAAGAATCAAACTTGTTAGATAAATCTCCCAAATTCTAAGCTTGATCTTCAAAAGGATAAAGGGATAGAGAAGGTTTGGAGAGTTGAGAGAGAGTATGGAGAGGTAGAGAGAGGGTTTTAGGGTTTGCAAATGAAGAAGAAAATTGAAATGGAGGCTTATATAGTACGACCCACAACACAAAGCCCAACACACGGATTCGGGGTCTGAGACCGAGCACTCAGTTGAGTGCCGCCTAGTCAGAACGTTCCTGTTAAAAGTCCACTCGGTCGAGTACTCTGCTGTACTCGGCCGAGTGCTTAGTTACAGAAATTCGGGTTATTACAATCTTCTCAAACGAACTTCGTCCCCGAAGTACACACCCGACTCAGCCAATGAGCCTCTAAGGCGAATCTCTATGTCCTAACAGTGATCCAAAGGAAAGTCTCTACAACCAATAGTACTAACTAAACGAACAAGGTTATCCTCACACACGGATTTTAGTATCGTACTACCCTTAGTACTACCAATCAAGCTCCATAGCATTAGCACTACTAATCCAACACCGACTCCCAAGCATTACACCCATCGTCGCGTTCAACCTATCATCGTCATTATGCATTCCACAATAGTAACACCCTAGTTTCAATAACATCCCAATACTAATGTCATTCAATAAACAAGAACATCTACCAAATGAAATGTTACATTCTACCTACGTTAAAGGGAACTTCACCCATGAAGTTCACCCACGAAGTTCGCTAACACTCATAATCATTACTCCTCTAACTCGCTAATACTAATGCAATCACACGCACCATCCCCCACTATAAGACTTCATTCACTCATTCATTTCAATTAAGTAATATCACGAGCACCCCAAGTAAGAAATACCGCAAACATCACTAATGCTTTTAATGGTATCGACACCAAATATATACTCTATTCTAAAACCAAGTTCCATCATGTTTCATGCTTAATAATAGCTCAATACCCTATTAGGTAGACGACGTATACCATAAAATGTCTGCCATGTACTAAATCCCTAGTTATTCATGTTCAGTGACATCATCCCTCCCACCGATAACCTGTTATCGTTCAAATATAAACACAAAAAGCCTACTCCCACATGTAGTATTCTCTATAACAATTGCTAGATCTCTGATCATTCCTCTTACAACCGAAGGTTTACGGTTAAATCCTCGTCATGACTCACTCAATTAACTATTTAACAGTGCTAAGAACAATCGTCCTAGGTTTATACACCTACTCAAACTACATGACACACGACTCAAGGTTCTCGTATACAAAAGAGGTCCTCCCAAGTTCCTTTTTGTCACTACTAAACTTTTCCACACATTAATCATGACACTCATTCATAACACTCTACTCCTACTAACCCAGAATATTTATGGATCGCATGTAGCCTCTAGCTCAATACAACACATATTCCGCTAACTACTTGTCACTACAAGTCTATGAATGGTTCATCCATGTCAAGCTCGCGAGCGATCCACCCACTATGTCTTACTAACAGATAGCTATGAAAATATATCAACATATCAATCATAGTTAAAATTCCAGTCTATCATACGTACTCTACTCTTTTATCCATAAGTAGGAGATTACGGAAGGCAAACAACAATAATGGAAACATAATACCAATCCACATGACAATGATATAAAGAACATAATATTTCAGAATTCGTTTCACAACCATCCCGTCTCCTCCTTCACAACCAGTAACGGTATCACAACACCGTCACAAACAACAGCACCACGGTGCAAAACACAGCAACCATATCGGCCTCCATCATACTCTATTCAGTCTCATGAACACGGTCTCAACACAACATTATTCATAAAGAATAATAAAAATTTCACAATTCAAATAAACACTTGATATCGAGATCATAATGCATAACCCGAATATTTTACAGAACAATTAGAAGACAACTTTACAGACAATATCCATACTACTACTCATAGGGTCAGAGTCTTACGCAATCCCTTTCACGCGTTATAGACACATATATTCAAATTAGAAAATTATACTATATAATACAAGTGATCAAAATACTTCAAACAACATAATTGGACCCATATGCCTTACATATCACATTCCCAATCTCGTACCCATAAAGGCCTATTCTGATAGTACTAAATTCACAACCATCTATCCTAATTTTTATAACTAAAACTCATCCATATTATCTTATAACCGATAACACAATCTCTTACATTAGTTCATCCTATATCTGTAGCAATTTTCTTAAAATTCCAAATTCTTGTTTAAACAACTAACTTTCAATTGACACATTTCGTTTCTCTATCTTAGAATATGACACTTTCTAGAACCACTCTCTAAAACCGACGTCGGTACAATAATTCAATCACCGCTCATCATATCACACGTATACCATCACTCTCGAGTAGTTTTTACCGTCGGTCTTTACTAGGACTTTACTAGGTACCTTCTATCGCCTAACCTATTACCTATTATCACTTAAAATCGCCCCAAATCTATATATTGGTCACCCTAAATTTCATCCTCCTATTACCCGGATCCCGGAATGTGTAGGTAATACTGTATCACAAATTTTAGATAACTTGTGGCTCGCCCCCTTCACTAGCACTCTCTCATGTTCTTGTTTCACAACCCTCATTACCATTTCCCAATTCGTATCAATCCCTAAATTCGATCTACACGCTTCGAACAATTACTAACAACTCATGTTATTACCTCCACCTAACTCTTTGATACTCAATTATTACCTCATTATCCCACAACTCAAATTTCAACTATTGGTCAACCAAAATTTCTAAACCATACGCGATAGTAATCTCCTTTAACATGTTATCTCACCTTACTCACTACTTATAAATCCAAATAATCGATAAACATTCAACCTCAATTATACATTATTTCCGTGTAATCAACCGAGTACTATAGGGCACTCGACCGAATGGCCTTGTACTCGGCCGAGTGACTGACCGAGCGAATTTTGGGCAGACTTTCCTGATTCTTCTTCCACTCGGCCGAGTGAGTTGGGACATTCGACCGAGTGAGAGCGGCACTCGATCGAGTGCCTCGAGCACTCGACCGAGTGCTTGAGCGTTCAGACCAGTTTTCCGTGTGTTGGGCTTGTGTCTTTGGGCCTTACTATATAAGCCTCCAAATCAGTTTCCCTCTCAATTTTCTCAACCCTATACCTCTCTCTACCTCCCCTCCCTCTCTAAAAACTCTCTTAAACACATTTCTTGGATTTCTAAGCTTGAAGTTGAAGATGGTTCATCTTTTCTTCCTTCCTTTCACCTTGTAAGTGTAGATCTACTC
>JAOWBH010176928.1:0-18908 GCA_028566215.1 Silene coronaria
AAGGTAATGTTCAACATCCTTCACTGTAGACGTAAAAACAAGGACGATGGAAATAAGCAAAATTAGTGATGTAACCTTTTTTTATTTTTTTAGAAAAAAATACAATATTAAATAAGGGACACGACCATATACCAAAAGACGCCCTAAATGTGACTCCCATATAAAAAAAGAGACGTGGATAATTACGCTCTCAAACTATCATGCGTAATCTAACCTACAAAAGAAAGAAAAGACAAATTTCAATTTGGATGAAGCATAGTGATTACTTGTAATCGTTTTTTATAACACAGCACAATCATTTAAACACATTAAACAAAAGAATGTTATAATCACTAAAAAACGGAATGTATTAATATTTAGGAATATGCGACAACCAAACTAATACTAGATACATACAAGTGGAAGTACTTCACAACTGATCAGTTTCATAGCAAATATACAATACTTAAGCTTTGTTTGGAACTTCACGAACATGGCTCTCCAAAAGACCATTTGATTGACATGCTCATTTCCAATGTTTCAGTTATCCCTAATTCCGTACACCGTTTTTCCTCATTCCCCATGCCCCCTTCGAATTCTGAGAGACTGAGAGTTACCAATATTGAGGTTTCATCTCTCACCCACATAAGCACCCATCAACCACCACAAGCTCCGCATATCCAAGGGAAACCCACCATCACCATTATTATCCATCCACACTAGGCCAATCTTAAGCTCCAGCAACGCGAAGAAACCCACCCATAACATATTGATATCTTGCACCCTATTCTACATTCCAACCCATTCACAATTTCACCAACTAAACCCATCACCGGCAACAATGGCAGCCATCAACCATTATATATTGATCTCCCTCCTTGCCTCACACTCCTCTATGTCAATAACTATCACTAGTGTCAGTATTCATATAACGATGTAGCTATAGATTTTAAAAACTGAAAAATATACTGCCTGATGCTGATTGCCATTAAGGGCAAAAAATAGTACAATACACATGACAAATATAATGTAAAAGGAAAAATCACAAGATAATTCAAACTCCACATTAATCAATAGCATAAAATACCAAATCAAAGGACACTAGAACATGATTTCATTGGAGGTTACTTCGCTGTACAAAATACTTAGAAGATGGAGACGAGTCTTTGCCCGGGAGTCTGAGACTATATATGACATTTTTGGCTTCACACCTTTTTTAATGTATTGAATTATTGACTATATATGATATTCTCTAGTTTGAACAAGATTAGCGCAAAAACAACACAAGATAGGAAAGGAAATGAAATACCTGGAATCCAGTAAATTGGTGGTTTTGTATCTTGCTCTACGCTGGCGTCTTTTTCATCTTTATCTAAAATAACAGCAACGCGATCTTTTTCAACCTCATACACTTCTCCACGTTGCCCAGTTGGTATTTGCCTGCAATGCGCACAACAAATGTAGATCAAGCACCTTATATATTGGGGCTACAATTTCTTGCTTTAAGGCTATGAAAAACTAAAGAAACTAAAGCTTAACCTATGGACCCCTACCTTAAGTGAAAATCAGGAAACATGAAGCAAAATGATCAAAACTTGACATCAGATAACAAAAAATCCTCTTCACAAAAAAAATTCATCCCAAGTAATAAATTAAAGGCCAAAAGGGAAACAAAAAATAACATTCAGAAATTAAAATAGAAGTAAACAAGAATGCTTAGTCAAACTGCATTCTCAACCAATAATAAATAAAGATATTTATTTATTTTGATAAGTAAGATATCATAACAATATTAATTAAGGGACGCCAAGGGAGTGACGGCCATGTACAAAAGGATATCATAGAGATAACGCCAATATATAAAAAGACACCATGAGGATGACGTCCATATAAAAAGACACCCAAAAAGCAACGCCCATATACAAAAGACATCCTAAATTTGACGCCATTGTTGAGCAAAAGGCCATTTGGCCATTTGGCCATTTTGCCATTTTGAATAGTTATGTGCAATCAGCAATAAAATTATTCTAAACAAAAACCTATAACCTATTGATGTACCCAGCCATGGATTCAGCGCATACCTAGTATTCAAGCTGCGATTTTTTCAGAAAAAATCCCAATCCCCTATACGAGATAACCCTCAACAACAAATGGGACATTCTTAAGGAACCACTTTAAAATGTGGCAAAGCAATCTAAAAGGTAACAGCATCAATACAGACTCCAAATAAAGTATTTTCAGGTATTCAATAGGGTTCTTCCTCCACCGGACAACCACGTTAGGGTACCTTAACAACCCACCTGTTACGAATAATAGTAAACGTTTTGATTGGCCCATCAGGTGTTGGAAGCTTCCCCAATAAGATCCTGTGATGCATTTGCATAGTGTCAATGACTAGGCAAGGACAATACTATCTCCATGGGAAAAAGTGAGAGGTTTATTTCATTAAAAGACGAAAATAGACACACACAAAAATCGTAGGAGCAGGTAGGTTCCTATGTCTTAATCTATTCATATCTTCTCATTCATATGTTTGATCACTTTGTCCCCACATTTCTAGAAAATAATTACAATCATAGGGGAGGATTACTCATTTATACCCGTTTCAGAATCTCAAAATCACCAACTAAATTCACCTCATAATTAAAAAAAACACACTATCATGGTGAACAAGAAGTTCTCATTAACCAAGCAAAGTTAAAATCCATTTATGGAGACACAAACGCACAACTAACCATCGTCAATACATTTATATAGCAGAAAGTCACTTAGAGACCACATGGTCAATTGTAACTTGCAAGACTAATTGCTAGTTCTGCATTAATCAAAGTACTGCAAATGACCAAGCACATGAGAATTTCTAAAACGAGAAGATAAAGACCTGGTATCTGATTCAACGTGTACAGACGGTCCAACATACTTTATCCGGTCACCTGCAAATGAACAAGATTGAACGTCAATTTGTCAAAAATTGCCAAAAGAATTACAAAAGAGAAGATGGCCCAAGTCTCTAAAGAAAATTGAAGTCTACAATAATTGTAATTAGCATGTTCAAACTACCACAAAAATAGGTCTTTGAGTAAAAGGCAAAGCCGAGTGATGACGAAGAGTGGCCTAGAGGTTGGTTTATGTCAAAACAGTGAAGAAACCTCATGAAAGGTCTGACTTTGTTAGCCAGATTGTTTATATCAACAGTATCTAACATTAACACAAGAAACTCGAGGACGTGAAGTTCTAACGACAAAGCTTCTTCCAGTCATGGTCTTCCTCTGATCTACACTTGTTCTAAAATAGGTACGGAATGCTGCATTGAATGCACCACTGTCTTTTGATAGTGTGAATAAAATATTCTGTTTCAAGAGTCAAGACAGCAACCAATGCCTCACTAATTTGTTTCCTTATCAACTTTTTCCTTTGTCATTTCACAGCAAGTCGTCATGATCAGGTCTAAAGAGTAGGTGCTTATCCAATACTTGACTTACCCTTTCAAAGGTATAAAGAAAGGTTAAGCTATGAGTCAAGCAAGAGCTGGTCCAAGTCTTTCATATTAAGAACTGGATGGCGATCTCAAGAAACGGGAAGCAAATATAAAAATGCATAATATAAATATAGTACTTCCTCCTTGTTTTTCAAATTTCTTCCCATACTCCTTTTTGGGAAGTTTTTTTATTTCTTCTCACTTCTATTTCTTTCCATACTGAACAAGCTATCATGATTACTCTCTATCAATTTGATCGAATTTTGAAAAGCACTGCCAAAATAATTACAAATATGCCATTATTAACACCAACCTAACTATCCCACTTCCACCTTCTCCTCCATCCTTATCAGCAGACCACCACAAAACAGCGCCCTCCTCCAACAGCCACCTACAGCTACCTCCGAACACCTACGAACGCCTCCCTACTTAAACCGCCTCCAACCACCACCCTCATTCGACCATCCCAATTCCCAACGCCGCCATCACCCAATCAACCGCACAGACACAGACTATCAACATAAATCAATCAGGCTAAGTGGCTAACCACCTCGGCGTCAGCCTACCCAACACACAGATCTGCTCGTGTTTATCTTCAACCGCCACAAGATCTACTCTTACCTTTTCCGGCTCGTTGCAGTTCAGTGGTAGTAGGTGACTGGTGGTATAGGTGGCCAGTGGAGTGACGAGTACTGGTCGGGGGGTTCTGATGGTGGGCCGGGCGTCAGGGCGTCTAGCTGGTGGTTTAATGAGTGGGAGTTGAGGCGGTGGTCATGTGCCTGGGTTTGGCTTTGGGTTTGGGTGGCAGTGGTTATGAGTCACTTATTGGGTGGTGGTGGTTGTTAACATGGGAGGGGGATATTTTGGTAAGGACGATATTTTGGTCAATGTAGCACTTTTGTCCAAAAGTGAAAGAAAGAAATAAAAGGGCAAGATTAAGAAAAATGAGGAAGAATACTCTCATTCTTTTCAATGAAGAATGGAGTGGGGAAGACATGGAAAACATGCATGAAACTTAACTAATAAATCTCATCACCGTTAATAGTCATTACTAAGATCATACTTCAACAAAAAGCATCACAAATCCACAAAGATGTCGCCAAAGACCCAACTTAGTAGCATCCTCTAGGAAACATGTGATAATATATTAATATGTATACCTTCCCAATAGATGACCTCCAAATCAAACAAAAGTTGACATCACAAGGTATTGCTATAGAGACTAAATTAGTTAAATGAGATCTTCACTGAATCAAGGTATCATATCTTAAACACCACTATCCTATCTTTATATATCACAAAACAAGGAAGTTACATAGTTTCAGATCATATATGAAAAGGAAAGCATATTTGGAAAGAGTATGCAGAACAAGATACCTTTCCTCAAAGGCCGGTGTGATTCATCAACAGTATCATTGTCAACTGTCTCAGACTTGGAGAACTCGGAGGAACTTTCAGAATCTCCGGATTCCAAAGATATTTGCTGAGATACAAGTTAATCGAGAATTAGAGTAGGGCAAGTCGTCAAACATTCAAAACAGGCATCCCTTAAGATCAAAGCAAACCAAAGCTTGTCAAAGAAAACAGAAGAGGATTTGATAATTTAGAGAACCACGTGTCCACATTACTCAAGCATCAAAAGCTCTGATTCTTGGTAAGAAAGGGGTTGAATGTACACAGCCTTACCCCTACATTGCAAATATATGGAGGTTTTTCCAAAGGATCCATAATGAAAATACATAGAAAATTGAACAACACAAGGTAAGAAGTGAAAACGATATATCAATCATTTCATTCATTCCGTCATATTAATATGAGCGCAAATTCTCTTGTGCGACGGTTGTACATGCGACCAGGAGAAAGTGACCACTTTTTTATTAATAGTGACCACTTTTGGTTTTGGTTAAATATTGACCACTTTTTATGACTAAAAAATGACCATTTTTTCAAAGAGGTCACTTTTGACCAAAAAGTAGTCATGTTTGGCAAAAAAAACACGGAAAAGACCGTCGTACAAGAGACTTACAGTAATATGAGTCTATAACTCCACAAATTGGATAAAACGATTCAGCCACAAATATTTCAATATATGTACCCGAGCTCGAAAGCCAACCGTCCTGCTTAGTTTAAAAAAGCGCACAAGCCTTAGCCCAGTGAAACACTAGCCAAAACGCATCAGTGCATTTAAATGCACCTTATAGACAAGGCATAACCAGAGAGGTGTACTACTATACAATTTCCGTATTTTTTCTTCTTCTTCTTTATTATACCCTTCTCTTAGGCATATTATCCTAATGTTTACTCATTAACATATTAACCTTCTCTAGGATTTACAAAAAAAAAAAAAAAAAGGCACAAAATTGTATCTAAAAAATGCAAATTTGTTTGTAAAATTGTGAGCCTCATGTCTATAAGGCGTGTGCCTTCTCTTCGCGCCTTGCGCTTTGTCACCTCAAGCCCTCCCCCCTTGTTGCTTCTCGCGTCTTTTAAAACTAAGCCATCCAGGGGAGAGACGTAACAGGACTGGTGTCAAGTTCCAATAAAGCAAATGCATTCAAAATGACATCACGGAGAGCTACCAGAAGTACTGTGTACCTTTGATTAACAAGGTATTTAGCTTGTCAATAAACATGGTGTAATATATTTCACTAAAAGCATAAAATGATTACATGCAAACTGAAAATACTTGGGACAATTTCATGTCAATAAATTAAAACCCCCCTGAATGCTAACAAGTTAAAGATAAAATAAAATCTGATACACATGCTATGCAGATCCAGAAAGTACACTTCAGATTTCAAAAAAATGATACCTTCTCAAACAAATCGCTATTGAAGGGCACAAGACTCTCGAGGATTTCTTCAGGCGTTTTCCCATCAATCTCCTCATCCTCTGGTGCATCTGATGTTGTCTCAGCATTGTTTGTGGGCTCTTCCTGAGTATCATCTTCAGCTTCAGACTCCGAGGAGCACTCTTCGCTGGATGCATGTTCATCATCCGACTCATTCTCCGATACACCATCTTCACCAAAATCCTGCACCACGATAAGTAACACTAATAACTACAACCTCTTACAATCACTGCCACCCAAAAGAATTGATGTCAATGAATTTGTCTAGTTGCCTTCAATATGAAACATAGGTTAGCTATAAAACTTACAAAAGGAGCAAGAACGCTGCTGTCAAGCACCAATAATGGAACTTTTAAATCACGAGCAAGTGCTCTAATCACCCTCTCGCGGTAAAGCTCCGTGCCTTCCAATGTAAAGATAACTCTTTTCAATAACTCAGATGTTCAAAACCTGGCTCAATTGTTATAAATGCATTAAAAAACATCAAAGTACCTGGAACACTTTGAAGAAGTATCCTCGAGCTAGAAGAAGATAATTGAGCACCATATCCAGAAGCAAGCTTCGTATGCTTCAGATGAGAGGAAACGCACTCCACCAAAAGATTTCTAGTGTGTTCACTAGGGAAGAGGGATAAAATGTAAGACAAAGAAAGCATGCTATCTTGAGGTTTAACCATTTAAAAAAAAGGAGAAATAGTAGTGCATTTACTGAAGAAAATAAGGAAATGATTCCCATGAAACCGTGATCTTCTCCCAGGGAACAATCCTTCGTAAGAACTCATTTTTGAACTTTTCGCTCTTGCTAAGAAAGGGCGAGTCTTTTTTCTTACTCTCAATTGCCAACTTCTCGTTTTTGAGCCATTCCTTCTGATCCTGCTCCCCTAGTTGTGCATGTTTATCAGATAGACGAATACTTTCCCTAACCTCCGTCTTCCGAATATTACTCTTCTCAATGTTCCCTCCATCCTTAACCGATACATGCTTATCGTCACTCGCATTCCTCCCACCACCCTTAGAGCTATAAAATCGCAAATGACCACGATTCCAAGATGAATGTAAAGCCCCATTAAGTGGCAAAGAACTACTCAAACGAGAAACGCCCCGAGACTCTAGCATGTGCGTGCTCACAAAATTAGCACTAGAATAATTCTTCCCCATGATAGGAGCTCCATAACTCGGTTTGAGACGCGAACAATCATTACTATACAACCTTGTAGAGTTCCTCAATGACTGAAATAAATAATCCAACCTCTGCTTTCTACATTTAAATCTTATAGGATGCATTGTAGCTTCTAATTCCCACCCTCAATATCCCTACAACAAAATTCAATATATAACTCAAATCAGGTCATCTGTTCATACTTCAAATACCGCGATTTCAGAAACATAATTAATCCTAAATCAACTCAAAACACCAAATTAACAAGATTAGCAGCTCAAGCAGCAGATTTGGGATTGCATAAAGATAAACAAAAAAAAATGAGCAAATTTACAATAAAGCATCTCATTTAATCATGAAATCATAAAAAAATTAATATTTACATTCATATACAGAAAGTAATTTTTTCAATACAATCAAATCACAGTTTATTTTTTTTGAGGAAACAATCAAATAACAGTTTTTGTTTATTGATTCATTTGTAAACAAAAATTACGTGAATGTAAAAGAGAAATAATTACCTGATTCAAATGAATCACGAATGTTAGATAATTGCGATCAAAATTGGAGAAATTAGGTTATATTTATCGAGCAGATTCTAGAGCGAAACGAGAGAGAGATAGAGGGGCGAGTGTTCGAGAGCGAAGAACGTCTTCCGAAGGAGTTAATCCGGAAAATATCGCCAACCCTATGTGCCTCTCTTGTCAATTATCATGACTTGAGTTCCAATTTTTATCCCACAGTAGATACAAACGATTTTTTTAAATTAATGCTCAAAAATAGTAATTGTAAGTTTAGGGTTGAATTTGAAACTAATTGTCAAATGTGTCAAATGGTGTTTGCCGAGGCTTGGTTTTTTAAAACCTATGACAAGGGAAAAAGGAATTATACCTCTTTTTTTTTTTTTTTTGAGTTTGTGTATTTTTATTTTTTTTGGCTTGTTAAAGTTTTGAAATTACATTTTAATTTTTCGTCGTCAAAACTCAAATTGAGTTGAGTATATATGTAATGTTTTCGAATTATATTGCAATTTTTTGAGTTTAGAGTTTAAGGGAACAAACTTAAAATTTTATAGTAAAGTTTATAATCTTTATAAAACAAAACTCGAAAACTTTCTTATGAAGCTCAAACTTGTGGTATTACTTCAGATGTATAATCCACTTACTGGTGACACGGTACAAACACGCCATCAATGGCGTGTTTATGGTGAGTATGGAATTACAACCTTACACCAACTACTGAAAAATGTATGGAAGAGACGTCGTTATTAATGGCGGGTTTTAAGAGCATCCCCAAAGGTGAGGTGACTCATATTTTCTCTTTCTTTTTCTTATTCGTCCACCTCATTTTTTATTAACATTTTCATTTACTCTCCTCATTTTATAACTACATCTATGCAAAAATAGGGTTCCCCATCAATACTTATTAATACCAAAACTCTGGGAACCTCACCAAAAGAGCACAAAAAGTGTCTTACTTTTTTTAGGGGGACCTCCCCTAAAGGTATAGGAGCCCCAAATAGTGGGGATGTTGATGCAACAATGGGGTGCCCCATATGAGGAGAGAGAAGACATTTGGAGAGGTAAAATGTTGCATTTGCGGATGCTCTAAGCAAGAGACACACCACCGAGAATGGCATGTTTCCTCGAAATTTATTTTTCCAAAAGATCAAAAGCTTATGTAAAGTGGCAATAAGAAAACACGCCAACCCAGTGGTGTGTGGCGTGTTTCTTCAGTACCATTCTTTTATAATTCATCATCGAGTTCCCTTTTCGGTTTACTTTATGAATAGCCTACCTGCCTCCCCTAACCTATTTTTAATAAACTCTAATGATTTCTTTAACCTAATTCAATTTACACTTACTTAATTGGATAATAAATTTGATGCTTAATTGATGAAGGTTGAATTATTAGTTAATTAACTAGTTCTATGCCTCGTGAATTCACGGGTTTGTTTTTGGTTTGCATGTAAGTTTAGTATCCAGTGTGAACCGCGTGTGTTTTAATAACGCAATAATTGAATAAAACAATAGAGATGATGAAAAATAAAATACAATGATGTTTGTCCGAAGATGAGTGTCTCTTATCCATAGACTCAAAATGAGTTTTAAAACCTAAGTATTATTTTAATATACATAATAAATAATTCAGACTCTTATATTATGAGTCGACTCTTTACTTCGAGACTTGATATTCCAACTCATGAAAATATCTATAATAATATATAAGACTCATTATATCTCTCACATTTTAGTTGACTTGATTTTGATATTTGGATAAAGTTAGTCTCATAGTAAGGCTTTATTTGGTAAAACTAACTAAAAAGTTAGCTGAAAACTGAAAAGCTAACTGAAAACTGAAAGTCTAACTGAAACCTGAAAAGGTAGCTGAAAAATAAGAGCTAATAAGGTAACTGATTATATATAAAAAACTGTTTGGCAAACTAGCTGAAAAAGTAGCTGATTTTTGGTTAAATGTCAAAAATGGATATGATAATAATTTAATATCATAGATTGAATGGATAAAACAGTAACATAATTTCAGTTCAGGTACCTGAAATCTCTAATGCTACCCTGGGTAGCATTTCATTTCAGGTAGCTTATTTGTCTAAATAAGGTACTTGTCAAACACCTCCAGGAAATTAAGGTAGCTGAAATTTTGGTAAAATAAGCTACTTTGGTCAAATAAGCTACAACGTCTTGCCAAACACAACCTAAATAATGGTATACTTTATACTAATTCGTTTGTCTCAATCATTAATACATTTAATTAAAATATCATTACAAAGAATAACAATTGTAAACAATATGAGTAGTATGATGATTACTACTTAATTTTCAAGTTAAAAGAAGGAAAATCCATAAGTCTTAACAAACAAACAAAAAAAGAGTTTCATTATGTATCATAAATTTCTAATTATAATTAAATAAAACTAATTTAATATGTATCATAAATAAAAAATTTAACAACTTATATCTCATTTTTATTTTCACCATTTTTATTAAAATTTCGTAAAAACTATTAAGTTTTTTCAACTTTTTTTTACTTGAATTCTCGTATTTTGTGGAGCCTTATTTGATGTCTTAGACAGTTTCAACAGATAATTCATGTCTGTCGACCCCAAGTCATTTCAGGACTAAGGCTGTGATGTTTGTTTTTGTAATAACATCTCATTGAAAAAATAAACAATAATTTTTTCATCAATTTTCCATAAATTTTGTCTCAAACTTTCCACTTGTATGTCCATTAAACATGAGTCCTTAAGTTACATAAATAAATTAACTTCATATATCAAATCTATTATGGAGTCATTCATTTAGTGGTGGATCTTGAAATAAAAATAAGAAAAACCATAATTTAAATGGTTGATACGTGGCTATTTTGATGCATTTCACGGCTTATTTCTTGCCTTGTCAATCTTATTAGCAGTAAAAGTTAATAACATAATTTCAGTAAAACTGACAATCTTATTAGCAGTAAAAGTGTTAAACCTTCTATTTTCTACCTCTTAATACTAAACATTACTAATAGTATATTTTATGATTAAATTTCAAATGGAGTTTTACCAGTTGTGTAATTATTGAAGTCTCTAATATCTCTGTCTAGAAAACCGCGCAATAGCGCGAGATCTATACTAGTTATCACTAATCATGTTATAATGCATATGTTCTAATCATGTGAGACTAATTACCATATTAACAACAACATACACAACATTTACAATATTGAAATCGAGTAGGATTAACCTACCTTTTAGCATGCTCCAATAACAAATCTGAAACAACAAGATTCTGTCTCATAAAACCGTCTCATCCTACAATAGTCACATAATAATTATCACATTACATCCTAAACTACAATACTAAGTAAAACCCTTATTGCTACTCCTTAATTACACATTAAGCTAATTAAAATCACTAATTAACATAATATGTAAAACCCCCAAAAGTTAGAGTTACTAACAAGGATAGATCTAAACTTACAAGGTGAAAAGAAAGAGAGTATGAACAATCTTCAAATCCATGCTTAGCATCCAAGAAGGAAGGTTTTAGGAGAGTTTAGAGGGAGGGGGAGTGTTTAGAGGTTTTTGAGAGAAGATAGGAATGATTTAGGGTTAGGAAAATAAAGATCTCGACCCATTAAATGACGACGTTGAACAAGCCTACTCGGCCGAGTGACCAAGCACTCGACCGAGTGTCCAACCCACTCGACCGAGTGCAACTCACTCGGCCGGGTACACCTTGTACTCGACCGAGCGCACCCCTACTCGGTCCACAGAATTCTCACTCAGTCCACTCTTTTACTCTCATATAAGATCATTAAGGTTCTTATTAAGCGTAAGGGTAAACTCATTAATCCAAATTAGCGTCCTTAAACCATAATAATACCGAATATTAAAATATGTATTTCAAATCCACGGTTTCGTGCTCTTTAAGGATTTGTAATGAGATAGATATAGCCTTCCAAACAAAAGAACAAAAATATACCCGAAAGGAAAGAAGGTTGAAAAAGTCTCGGTCATGACCAACTCCCATCCGGGTCCAAGGCACATGCCAGTTTCTTTGTTACCTTGTGTCTTCACTAGAGCTGTCCATGGGTCGTACCGTCCGAAAACCCGGCCCATCCGGCCCATATTTTTTACGATCTTGGACAACTTTTTTAAAAAAAATGGGTCAAGGGCTAACCCGACCTGGCCCAATTTAGTAAATGGGCCGGGCACGGACAAGAGAAATGTAAGATGGGCTGGCCCGCCCGGCCCGCTAAAGTAATCTGAGTAATATGCGTGTCTTGAAATATTAAGTCCAACCGTTCATTAATTAAAAGTTAGTAAAAATTACTAATACCAATAGTTCAATACGCAATAGAAACATACAATAATACACATAACCTTACAATTAGACCTGGCAAACAGATCAGGTCGTGTTGGATTCGTGTTCGTGTCTTATATAAGCGGGTTATTTACCCCCCAACCTGAACACGACCCACTTATGTATATGGGTCACTCAGCCAAACCTGAACACGACCTGTTTAAGTTTTTTAAAACCTGAAATGAACTGTCTAACCCGCATACATAATAGCAGGTCATATGAAACCCGTTCAACCCGCTTAACCAGGTAACCTGTTTAACCTGTTTAAAATTGAATACTTGAAAAATACTTCAAACTGATCACTGATCAGCAGCTTGGCAAAAAATCTCATCTTGAAATCCAATTTATTCAAGCGGCTGACAATTTTAATAAGTTCAAAAACAATGCTGGAGAGAAAAAAATAGTACAACCAGTACTCTAGTAGCTTACGACATGCTCCTAATTAGAATACTAAGAATAGTAAAATTTAAAAGCACATTAAACTACAAAGTGTATCCAACTATCCAATTATTTCTTCACTTCACAGCAATGCTCCAAGTTCATCCCATAAGTCAGCAGCAGTTGTTCCATCAAGTCACGTACTAAGGTACCTTCGTCAGCCCAATTTCATTTGCCTTGGGAGAATCATCTGGTGGATCAGTTGAATCATCCCCCACTTTAATCTTCATTATTTGGCCGCAAAGCTCCTCCACATCAGGTTGCAGTGATATTATATTGATCATATAGATTAGCATCATGCTAATATGCAACAAAATATCATTCATATAACATTCAAAATAAGAGATGTTTAAGCACAATTACCTTGGTCAAATGCCCAATCCCTAAGGCAAACCAAAGCTTCGACAGTAGAAGCTTTCAAAGAGCTACGATAAGGATCAAGAATTCTGCCCCCAATACTGAAGGTTGACTCAGAAGCAACAGTAGAGATAGGAATAGCCAAGATATCTCTAACCATTTCAGAGAGAACAGGGTAGCGCACACAATGGGTTTTCCAGTATTCTAACACATTTATGTCGGCTGTGCGGGGCAATATAGGCTCTTCCAAATACAACTCTAACTCAGATTTTCCGGCAGATGTGAAAGCACTACTAGAGTAAGTGTCATAATCCTAAAAAAATTGAGAATCAAATAACTTATAAGAAATTGATTAATACAGAAGTACATAACTAAATATAAAGAAAAAGTCAAATAAAATTAAATAAAACTTACCATCATAAAAGTATCAGAAGACGCATCCATGGCAGCATTGACATTAGACTTATTAACCGAGGATGGAGTGTAGTCACTTGCCAGGGACACATACTCATTAAATAACTTAAACAATTTGTCTTTAAAGATCCCCAACTCAAGATCATAAGTCGCACCAAAATTTTTCTTGTAGGCCCAATCAACAACATTGAATTTATATCTAGGATCAAATATGACAGCAATCGCCATGATTGTGCTAAAGTTGGACCAATACTTGTCAAATTTGGCAAACATCTTAGTAGCCATGTTTTGCATGAAAACATCATTACTCACCAGTTCCTCTTTGAGAAGCAATCTTACCCTCAAAACATGAGTAAAATACAAGTTGGATGTAGGATATTTTGTACCAGAAAAGACACGGGTAACATCATTGAAAACTTTCAGATACTTGCAAATTTTTTCAATCTTGTCCCATTCACTTTCAGTGGGACAATGCAAATAGTTCAGGTCAGTTTTCGCAAGATTTTTAAAAGCTCGACGATAGTAGAGAGCACTGTCTAACATGTGATAAGTTGAGTTCCAACGAGTCGGAACATCTTGCCTTAAGCCTCGTACAGACTGAAGGTTGACATGTTCTACACAAGTAAGAAATCTTTGCTTTCTTGACTGAGAACCCTTACTATACTTGACACTTTCCCTTACCTTCACAATGGCATCATCCACATCTTTTAGCCCCTCTTGCACAATCAAATTCAATATGTGTGCACAACAACGAACATGAAAATATTCACCATTAGCCATCAAAAGTAAATCAGACTTCAACGATTCGACCATTGAATCATTAGCAGAGGCATTATCTAAAGTAATAGACATTATTCTATTCTCAATGCCCCATTCTTTAAGCAATGTGGTGACCTTTACCGACATAGCAGAACCGGTGTGAGGAGGGGGCAAATAAGTAAAGTTCAGAACACGCTTTTGGAGATTCCAGTTCTCATCAATAAAATGGGCAGTAAGTGACATATACCCATCAGTAGTCACAGAAGTCCAACAATCAGAAGTAAGTGAAATTCTACCACATGTTTTTTTTAAAGCCAGAATCAGTTTCTCTTTTTCAAAACCATACATCTTTAAGATATCAGACTTAATAGTATTTCTGACAAAAAACTTGACATCAGGGTTCAAATAAGAGAAACAGTTTCTTATGCCTTCATATTCCACTAGTTGGAGAGGGAGATTATGCTTAGCAATAGCAACAGCTACTAACTGGCGAAATTCATCAACATTAAAGTTAGGAAGTTTAGAAGCCAAAGATCCAGAGTTACTATGTAAAATGAATTGGCCAATATCCCTATAAGATTTCCCCTTACAAGACCTGAGATGCCTAATCAGATTACCAGTACCATTTTTACTCTCGGCTAGGAATGTTTTGGCACATTTTTTACATTTGCAAACAAGGTTTCCATTTATGTCAGGTTCATCTTGAATATCAAATTGATCCCAGACAGGAGAACTTAACCTTCTTTGACGTTTGATGATTCTCATACCAGTTACCTTAGGCTTATAGAGTTTTGTAGTTTTTGACCTTTTACTAGTAGCTTCCAACTCATCACCGGAGGGAATGTCAATTGGGTTGGACAGATTTCTTACTGAACCTTCCTTTCCATCTACAAAACAAATAATTAAATTACAATTATATAAAGGAAATAATTCATAAAAACAATTAACATCAACGAAATCAGGATTAATGGACATACCAGAGTGAACCATTGTTGAACAAATGAAGATAAAAAAGCCTGAAAAAGACATTCAAAGAATTAAACACAATTCAATAAACCAGATGAAGATAGAAAGGAATGGATTCATGCACAACAAGTAGACACTTTGAATCATCACAACAAGTAGACACTTTGAATTTATAATTTTTTGCTTGAAAAAAAAGTAGCAGACAAACTTTGAAAGTTTGAACGATCAAAGCATGGAATGGGTTCATGCATGTGATATATAGAGAGACTACATAGTGCAAAAAAGAAGAAAAAAAAAGGATGAAGATAGAAGATCAGAGGATAAGAAAAGAAGAAAGAAAGATTAAGACAGAAGAGGATAAAAAGATGTACCGTCAATTCTGAATTAAAGAGTGTAGTAGTAGTTAGTACAGTGATATAAAAGTCAAAAGAGGTGTTTCTTATATACAAGGGGTAATTTTTTAGGGTTAGGTTAAAAAGATGTTAATATGTACCGTCAATTACTCAATTCATGCCGCCTTATAATAAGTTATAATAGAATAAAATCTGTTAATTTTCAGAATATTTTAGGCCCATTACACATTGCATATAATAGTAAAGTTTTATATGGGTCAATGGGTCAACCTGACCTGATTTTGACCTGTATAATAAATGGGTCATTTCGTGTCGAGTTCGTGTCGAGAGGGTTCAACCCAAACCCGACCCACTTAAATATCGTGTCGTGTTCGTGTTGACCCACTTACATAAATGGATCATTAAGCCTCAACCCAAACCCGTTAATTTCGTGTCGGGTTCGTGTCGTGTTTTCGTGTCGTGTCACTTTTTGCCGGCTCTAAACACGATGATCATTTTTTTTTTATCAAAAGTTAAAATAATACAAATTCCGATAATATTTGAAATATCATGCTATTGAGATGATGTTTTATATTTCATTTTAATTCTAAAATCTCAAAATATTGGGATGATGTTTTATCTAGTAGTGTCTGACTTTACACCGCGTTTCTTATTTATTCAAATATAGTATAAATAGTGTTATTAATAATATTATTTATGTATGTGGCTGTTGCTCACATAAAACAAGAGTTTCCTTATAATCTGCAAGAAATTGTCCATTATAATTAAATTAAATTTAACACATGATAATTTAATTAATTAATAAAACAATAGTGACATTAATTGAAAATGACATGTT
Organism: Silene coronaria; assembly: GCA_028566215.1. Lineage (NCBI taxonomy): Eukaryota > Viridiplantae > Streptophyta > Magnoliopsida > Caryophyllales > Caryophyllaceae > Silene > Silene coronaria. The sequence continues at coordinate 16,460 of JAOWBH010176928.1, forward strand.
ATGTTGGTCACACACATTATTGGTAGCAATTCAAAAGAGCAATAACCAATACATTATTTCTCTTACGAATAAAAACCCGTCACAAGCTTGTGACGTGAGACAAAGGGGAAAGTGTGAGAGCAAATGGGAGAGGCTCGTGACTGTCACAAGTAATACGGACTAATTTTAATCAACAACTTAATCCACAAAGTATATAATTGCTAGGAACCCACCAAAATTCAAGGTGTGGGTCCTTTAATGGAGGATAAAGTCAAACCTAGAAACATCAATGTTACACACAAAGTCCCCATTTCTCATATACTTCTAATCTTCTATATATATATTAGGTGTATTCTTAACAACTCTTAACATAACAACAAAAAATTCAAACTTTAGCAAATCAAATTAGAACATTTCCAATTATTCCTTAAATAATACAATTTATTCTTAAAAATTCAATATGGTTTCTAAAAGGGTTACATGGGAGTCTATTCTACCTAGTTGCTTTAAACCCAAGACAACAAAAACCAAAACCAAAACCAAATCAAAACCCGAACCCAAACGCGTTCAGGTAGTACCAAATTCACCCCAAAGGTTATCGATATCAGACTTAAGCTATGGAGGCTCAGAGATTTCAATGAACGACATATCAAACTCGAGACTCGGGTCGTATCTCCATGCATTTACACTTGATGAGCTTAGAGTGATTACTAGTAATTTCTCTTATTCAAGTAACTTTATTGGTGAAGGTGGGTTTGGAGCGGTTTATAAAGGGTTTCTTAATGATAAACTTAGACCCGGTTTAAAGGCTCAAACCGTTGCTGTTAAAGTTTTAGACTTGGACGGTCCACAAGGCCATAAAGAATGGCTGGTAAGCAATAATTTCATATTATATTGTTATTATTAATAATTCACGTGTTCCATTTGACTGTATACGTTTTTTACTAAATTTTATCGTTAATAAATTAATAAAATTCTTATATTTTTGTATTTTTCAGGCAGAAGTTATATTTCTTGGGCAGTTGAGACATCCTAATTTGGTGAAGTTGATAGGTTATTGTTGTGAAAATGAACAAAGAGTTCTTGTTTATGAATACATGGCTAGAGGCAACTTGGACAACCAATTATTTAGAAGTAAGTTTTTTTTTATTTCTCGTACTATGCTAACATATGACAGTCGATCTCTCAGAAGACTTACTATAAAAAAAACCGTGTTTTTTTTGTATTGTTTTACTAATAATGTTTAAATATAATGGAAAATGCAGGGCACAGTGTTGCTTTACCATGGTTAACAAGGATGAAAATTGCTCTTGGAGCAGCTAAAGGTCTTCAATTTCTGCATGAAGAAAGTAAACCTGTTATTTTCAGGGATTTTAAAGCTGCTAATATTCTCTTAGATGCTGTAAGTTCATTTTATTAATCTTAATTAATTATTTAATATATTTATTTGCTCATATTTTGCTTAAAATATTAATTTTAATGTTTTTTTTAAATTCAGGATTTTAAAGCAAAATTGTCTGATTTCGGGTTTGCAAGAGACGGGCCTGAAGGCGATAAAAGCCATGTTACAACAGAACATATAATGGGCACCAAAGGTTACGTTGCTCCTGAATACGTAATGACAGGTAATTAATTTAATTTAATTTAACTTAATCGCGATTTTTTAAAATATAGTATGTACGTGGTGTCAAATTAAAAATGTTCTATTCGTGTTCTAACATTTTAATAATGTGTATTTCCAGGTCATTTGACAATTATGAGCGATGTCTACAGCTTTGGAGTAGCATTATTGGAATTGTTAACGGGTAAAAGGTCAATGGATAAGACTCGAGCTAGACGAAAACTTAGCTTAGTCGAATGGGCTCGGCCTATGCTAAAGGACCCAAGAAAAATTGATTTGATCATGGACCCAAGACTCGAAGGCCAATACTCGGCTCAAGGGGCGAAAATAGCCGCTATGTTAGCTTATCAATGTCTTAGCCACCAGCCTAAGACCCGACCCACAATGAGGACCGCGGTAAAGACATTGGAGTCGATAATGGAGATGAAGGACATTCCTACACATTTTGTTTATGAGGTGCCTAAGGAAGAGGAGAAGAATATGAGTGCAAGCAAAATTAGGGAGAAGAACCAAAATGGTAATAATAATAATAATAATAGGGTTAGACATTATGAATTACAAAAAAGGCTTGGTAATTATGGGATTAATTCTCCAAGGCATGATAGATGATGAATATTATTATAGTGATTAATTACTATTACATTTTGAAATTAATTAATATATGTATATATATAGTTGAATATATACTTTCTTGTGTAATACTCCATTTACTTGGTATAGAGAAATTAAATACGTAGTACTACTCAAAACATGCATAAAAAAGTCTTGTAATTTGTGAATATTATGCATTTGAAAAGTATTGGAAGTTTTTTTTTTTTTTTTTTTTAAATTTAATTTTTTTAAATAACA
>JAOWBH010176940.1:0-10281 GCA_028566215.1 Silene coronaria
GTGTGTTGTTGTGTTTCTTTCTTCTTATGTGTTCTGCTGTGATCCATTCGATATTGCCGGCGAATGGTGAGCAGTCAGATTAGCAGGTGTTGGTACTGGTGGCTTGGTTGGGAGCAGTTGAAGAGCATTCGGACACGAGCTGGTTCGTGGCGTCTGACATAGATTATAAGTGTAGTTGATGAGTTGTAAATCTTTCATTATTCCGCTGTAATTATTTATTAACTTGTACATATATTTAATATCGTTTCATTATGGTTACTATGATGTCTACTACCTCGGGAAACCGAGATGGTGACACCCCATCTTGCCAAGGAAGGTCTTGCTGAAAGCTCCTAGGTAGGGTGGGGTGTTACAATTTCAGTCCAAAAGAAGAGAGCCTTAAGAGTGTTCAAAATTTTAGTTTTTTAAAATAACTCATATTAAAAAAATAATTCCTAAATTACCTCCTTAAAATAAGCTATTGGTACTAAGTTCGAGTTTTGAAAAAGAAAATGTTTTGAGGGAGTAATTTTTTTATAAATTGCTAAATCGTGCACACCATATAATGTCCTGCGCATTTTTTCTTCATATTCCATTCTTACCCTTGCATTTAAAAAATTTAAAGAAAAAAAAATGAAAAAAAAATAACTAGCCGGCAGACCCTTTCTCCGACTCCCTCCCCAGTCCCTCTCCCTCACCCTCACCCTCACCACCCATCCTCCCAGAGGCCCAGCCCCATTCTCGTGCGCATCCCACACCGTCGAGTCGTTTACCGCACCGCCCTCGCCCAATTCCCTCTCCATCGCCTAGGCGGCGACTTGTAGCATATGCCTTTGAGTCATCCCCGGTGGTCTGTGACCCAACTGCCGCTGAACCTGCCCACTTCCCCAAGCCGAATTAACTCATCTCCCGCGTCGAACGGTGGTGGTATGCGCCCTTTTGTTGTCGCAAGGATAGTGGTCTATTGCTCGAAGTCATGTAGGCCTGCACTGTAGCCGGTGGCATGTGGGCCCACACCGTTGTCAATGGCATGTGGGTTGGTGACCTTTGCTCCGTCCTTGCATTGTCGCCGTCGCACAAGAGTGTCGCCCCCTCTCTCTTCTAAATTATTTTAGGGTTAGATGTTTGAAATGAGAGGGGTAAAGTGGTAAAAGACGAACAATATGCGCGGGATTAAGTAAAATGTCGAGCGGGATTTAGCATGTCCCGCAAAAAATGGATTGTAAAATAAAGTAATTTGTAATTTACTCTTAATTTAATGATCCAACGCATAGTTCAACATTACGGACTATGATTAGTCTTCTTTAAGACATATGTATTTGTGGTTAACATTAAAACGGATCAAATCATCCCGCTTGTTTATATAAGAAAATTGTTGTCAGACCGATTTTGGGATTTGTTCTGGTCTAAATACATTTCTTGTGTGATGCCATTGTAGATTCGTAATCTTGCAGACTACTGTCACTTATTTCGACTATTGAACAGGCTAATGTTAAGTTCAGTTTCCCCTGTACAGCATGTTATCGGATTATTAGTTACGGAGTAAACTTTGTTAACATTTAAAGTTAAGCCACTCGTTATAAAAATGTGCATCGGTAGATCAAACACCGGTGAGTACCGTGGAAAGTTAGTATGACACCAGGTGATCGAGTACCGTGGGAGGGTACTACAATGCCACTCTTCTATGTGCTTGCTTGAAATGCCGATACAACGACTCATTAAAATCGCTGGTACTTTACTCAGTACATCTCAACCATTCTATACTTGTTTAAGATGGACATATCCGTCACAAGCTTAAGACGGGATAGTATGTGATTATGTGAATTATAGATGTAAAGATAATTATATATGATGTATATATAAGGTTACAGAAATCATGAGCAAAAAAATTAACTTTTTAACATAAGAAACGCCGTCTGTGGGGATCGAACCCACGACCACGTGGTTAAAAGCCACGCGCTCTACCACTGAGCTAAGACGGCTTGATGTTTCATTGTGTTTACGATTACAATTTATCCGGTTATTTTCACCTAGAAACGGAAAACTACTCCCGTACAGTATCGTTGATTATCAATCATAGATTCATAGCCTAAGTATAGATTCATGAACTAAGTTGTGTTGACTCTCCAAGACAACCCAACTTAGTTGTATCACTCTATGCCAATAATCATTCTACGACTTACGACTTACGACTTACGACTTACGAGTAAGCTCATCATAATTACCATGAGCAATGTAATAACAATCAGAAATATAATTCGTTTCATCCCTAAATTGTTGCTCTTCATCAATATCAGAAATTAGAGGTCGTTCTAATTTATTCTGTTTTCAGTATTTGAAACTAAAGGTCATTCTAATTATCACAAATAATTTGAACGACCTTGAATTTTGATTTATTCATACACCACACACTACTACATAACTTTACCTTAACACTCACATAATGTATGTAATTTTCTCGAATATAATAAAATTAAACTATACACTAAATTCAACATTTGAACCATAAGCTCTCACTTGTCTGTGACGGGTCAAGTATCACCCACATGGGTAGATAAGACAAAACGTAAAATGTATAGGGAATTATAAATGACTTGTCTTTATCTTTTCATGTGAGTTTTATTCGACCCGTCATAATATTGTCCGTCACAAATGAGAATTTGTGCATAATCTGTAAGAAAGAGAAAGGTTAGAGAAGCTAGGTCTAGGTGTCATTTTCCATTAATTTTAATAATAAAAAAACCAGCTGGATACTGAATGTTAAAGGGATTAAAAAGGGATCATTTGCTTCATTGACTAATGCTTCATTCATCCATATTATTATTATTATTATTTGATTAAATTTACGGCGTTGATCCAATCATCAATCATTCACACTTATATAACTCTATGTATGTATGGTTGTTCTAAAAAAATGAATGTTCTTTTTAAGCATTACGTGCAATCAACTGAACCGTAAGACAAGTTTTCTAGAACAAAACTTCGACTTTAAATTATGTTACTCTGACGGTCAATATCGACTCATTAGTCATTACTCGTATAGTTGTATATGTATGTAATACTCCGTGTTTGGTAAATGGCATGTTGAGACATTTTTTTAGCATATTCAAGCATTTTAACAGGTTTGATCAATCAATAATTCAATATGCCGATTTTCGCGTTTAGTAAAAACATATTGAAAAAACATATTAATACGTTGTTTTACAACATGCTGCTTACCCAATAAGTAGTTGACATATTCTAAAATAGAAAAATTTACTTCATTTTACAAAGTAAAATAAAAATATATTAATATAAATCTGTGAATTATCAAACGCTTTAACTAATAACACAAAGCTACTAATTAAAATAATTCAAACAAACTTTATAATAAATTTAGGGGTTTTCTACGTGGTACTCTTCAAATTCTTCTAATTCTATGTGGTACCCTTGTCTTTTAAAAAATATCACTGTTAACTCTAAACTTAATGAAAACATCTTAAAATGCCCAAAATGTTCTAATTCACCCCTTATAAATGTTTAGTTTATAAATCTTGGAATGATTTTTTGGCAATAATTTGTCATGTAATTAACATAAACATCCTTTAGTCAATCGTAAACATATTTTTTTTACAAAATTAAACTTTTTGAAAATGTGATTTTTAGTAGTTTGGGTGTTTTAAGAACATTTTACAAAATTTAGGTACCACTGATATTTTCAAAAACGTAGGAAAACCATGTAGAATCCGAAAAAACACAGGAATATCACATATAAAAACCCTAAAATTTATCATTTATTTATAATCTACTTTAGCAATCTAGTAATTAAAATAATTCGGACAAACTTTATTTATAATCGTTTATTATCAATTTAGGGTCTCTAATGATAACTTTCGTAATTATTTATTCTAACAGATTTTTGGACCTCATTAGACTCCGACTTTTAGAACCTTTTAAACTTGTTAACAAACGGCGTAATTAAAAGATAAACGTAAGTCCATAAACAATAACAACAAATTATAGGCCACATACATGGAACATGTTAAGTCGACGTATAAGCCCTAAAGTCCATAAATAATGTAATGGTCCTTACAATCTAAGTCTAACCAGCTGTTTGAAAAAATAAAATTTATATTTTAACTTTTTGTGATGTTTATAGTTATATTACATTTTTTAATATCACATGTTTTGGTGTGGAAAGAAATCTATACGTTAAGAATTTTATTTGATAATAATAAATTAATAATCATGCAAAAGAGACAATTTCAGGGTCATGCTCCATAAATTTAGGGTTAAATATTCAAAGTTGTGCTCCTTAAATTTAGGGTTGTATCATACTAATTACCAACATGACAATAAATTGGCAACATCAATCTAATGTCTCAAAAGTTCCACCTGTATCGTGGCAAGGAGAATTGAATAGTCGATTTAAGTAATTTTACGTGACTTATGATGAAAATTGAGTCGATAACTCTTAAGTATTAATTCAATCCGATCATTGTGGATGTTACAATCGTTATTGTTTGATTTAGTAACCTATATTGGTTAAAATGAGTCACTTATCTATCATTGTGTAAGAAATAATGTTGTATACAATCAACTCTCCTTGCCTCGCTTCGAGCCACGAGTCTCTCTAAAGGCACCATGCATTGTAGTCAGGGTTACTAGATTCGCTTGGTATCCAAAAAACCGTGGATTAATAAAAATGAACTTTATCCGGTCGCTTATTGAAAATACATATGACACACATTCTCACAAAATTAGGGCATATTCATAGCAAATCCGATCTATAACCAAGATTGTAATTAAAAAGTGAATCCAATAACCATGATTGTGTAATAACAATAATCACATATTCACATTATGACAAAGAATTAATTAACAACATTATTTATGATACAAATACACATCTCAACAAACAAGATGTTATAGTTTCTTCTTATTCTAAACAATCATACTCACAAATTCACATCATATGTTACTCTGACACGACACTTATTTCACTTCAAAACATACAAAATTTCACATGAAATAGCCGTATCTGACACTCTCCAAGTCCTCGACAGGTATCAAACACCAACACCAACACCAACACCAACACCAGCAAAATCTCTAACAGTATGCCCTACATTCTCATACTTTTCCTTATCATCAAACTCTCTAAACCTCACATAATCAGAACAAACAAAAGGCCTAAACTCCCTACAATTCCCTTCTCCTACAACTTCTTTAGGTGCAAAGATCACCTTATCATCTTCAAAACTCCAAAAGAAAGCCAAACAAAGTCGATTTCTTCGTTTACTTAACATAACTCGATGTTCCGAAGATCTTAACTTTCCATTACTCCAAGCTTCAAACATGTCACCCAAGTTCACTATTAGACTACCTTCACATGGCTCTATATTCATCCATTCACCATCTTTTGATCTTACTTGAAGACTACTCGAATCGTCCGAAAATAGAATTGTTAAACAACACATATCAGTGTGTTTCCCTAGTCCTTCTACTTCTTCTTCTGTTGATTTTGGTGAAGTGTACTGTATTATTCTTAGGTATCCATAGCATTTGCTGAATTCTGTTTTATAAAACCTGTGTTCCAAGTCTTCTCCTAAGATCGTCAGTAATGTCTTTATAATCTGGTTGCATAAGTATGTCATTTTGTCACCGTATTCTTGTACTGTGTCACTGTCAAAGAATGTAGATATAATTGAGAAAATGTCTAGTAAATCTTCGATACAGAAGTCGGGATACATCAAATTCTTTACATTTGCTTTTGGTGCAGAATTTTAGAACCTCGCATGCATGTGACTTTTTAAGGGTACTATACTTATGTTATTGTTTAAACCCTACAAATAGACTAAAAAGAAAAAAAACGTAAAGAACCTGTTTAACATACCAAAAACAGAAATATATAAAGAATCTGATGAATGAGAGCAAGGGATCGAGTAAATTAAGAGTAAGACTGGATACATCTGACGGTTTATATATTCCTAATGGTGTGTCCACATGGTAGTAGGCCTCATAATAAAACAAACAAATTAAAAGCAAAAATGGCTATAAACTCTAGGAAATCCTGACTCCGTCACTGCTTATTCAGACATAGGCGGAAACTTTTAAGACATTGGAGTAATGAGTGTTGTGTTTGTTGATCATCTACATATGACTACATCAAAGTCAAAAGAATATAAGAGTTAATGTAAATACCTGAATTCATGGTTGTTTTGGCCAAAGAGAACATTAGCAGAACATTCAGCAGAAGAAAACAAATCGGGTCCGGAAACTTTAAGACCTTCATAGAAAGGAGAAGCTATAAACTGAGGAGTATAACTTCTTGTAGAAGAAGAAGGACCAAGATTAAGCTTAGTATCTAAAGGAAGGCTAAAAATTTGTTTCGAAAACGACGATAATTTGGTGTAAAGCTCATTTGAAACACCATGGTTAATGATATGGAAGAATCCCCATTGTTTACAAGCTTCTAAAAGAGATGGCAATGAAGAGGGACATGGTGTTTTTGAGATGTCTAAGATTGGAAGTTTTAGAAGAGTTTGGGAACTTTGAGACATTCTATTCTAGGAAAGGACATATAAGGTTGTCTTGCCAACTAATAATGTTAAGGCAATGAGAATGTTAATTAAAAAGGGTTGTATAAATAATTAATTTAATTATTAATTTCATATAAATTTGCTAAATTCCAAGAAACTTATGATGATCATATGGACCTTGTTAATTGTTGGAATAAATATATATAGTTATTCTTGATTGTACAATAAGTGGACAATGACAATATGATGTAGTAGTACTAGTTATATTATATAGGAGTAATACATCAATTTGATTGCAAAGTCTTTGATATATAAATTGACACTAGGCTTTAATTAAACATTTGACTAATTACACTACTTGTAAGTTGTACCTCTATTGTAATCAAATTGATGTATATATATGTAATATATAACTAGTTATTCATATTGTCATTGTCCATTTATTGTATATGAAATAGACATGGTTAATGATGCACGAGAAGAAGCCTGTTTACATCTGATTTCTTTTATCACACAGTAAATATAGACCACGGAACATGTATAAAGTATATACATTTGATATTATACAAAAGTATATGAGACAACCAGATCTTTGAAAGGTTTTGAAGGTTACTATACGGTAGTAGCAAATAATTCTATGATCACGAATTGATGATTAATAATTAATCCATGAGAAGAGGGATTATATATGAGACACTTCAGTTGCGTTTTTGTAAATGTTTTGAAAGTTATTATAGCGACTGAAAGCAAAATCAAAGATAAAGAAACGATTATGTGATCACGATTGAAAACGACATTTAATATATAATTCATGGAAGATATAAATATAGATTCTGGTTGGTAATATAGACACTTCAAGCAAATCCCAATTGTGAACATATCAGATTTTATCCTAAAAGATTATGTTTTTTTCAATAAGGAATTAAGCAGACAATGTGATGAGTTCAGATTAGATTCAAGAAGATGGTTTACAAAGTAAGGAAAAAAAGAGTTTAATAAGATCTCAATAGTATAATAATAAAAAAAAAGTAGATTAAATTTCAAGAACTCATTTAATTTGTGCAATTTGAATCAATGTAGATTGACTTTCATCAATCATGAGACACCCTGTGTTAGTTCTGACTTCTATGTTACAAGTAGACCAAGTACAAAGGAACCCTCTTATATTTATTATTTTTTTGTTATAAATGGAACCATAAGGACGATTTTGATGCTGATAAAAATGATAATAAGGCACCGCTCATGACTTTACTGCTAAGATAATTGACAACGGTAAGGAACATTATTATACAACGACCATTACAAAACCTTGATAAGAAAATAGTTCTGGAGCAGGTGACATGAACCGTCCACCAGAGTGAAGAAAAGACATGTTCTTCTATAAACCCGTTTTACCTAAACACCAATCAAATTTTACATAGATAATACACATGGCTGTTTTGATTTTATATTACAATTCCATATTTTACATTTAAATAAATCGAAATTATTGGGGTCGCCTAACACGAACAAAAAGTAAAAAAAAAAAAATCACAAATTTTCTTAATTGATTTGGGTTTAAGCTAATACTCCATATGGGCCAGGTTCGGGTCATCCTTACCAGTCATGGATCGGGTCGGATCAGAACTCAAAGTGTATTGCTTGAATCGCGTGATTACTGATTCATAGAAATTGGGCCTGGCCCAGGCCCAATGTCTTTTGACTTTTCTTCTTTTCAGATGGCGGCACAAAGTCAATATAATACAAAGAAATCGAGGTTTTTGAATATGCGGACTATTGTCCATAAGATCTCCGTCTTAGTTACAGCGCCACAACTGTGTCACTTGGCCCAATATCATTTACGTCGATTTTTGTTTTAATAGGATTTTTAATATTTTCAGTGTATGTTACATCAATTTAGTTTGTCCCTATGATGAGACAAAATGGGAGTTTCACATACTTTGTTCATTAATCGATCTAAGCTTAAGGTAACAGAAAAACTTAATTACACCGATTAATGGCATATTAAATAAAGAGGTTTGTTATAATTTTACTTAATTGGGGAGTTAATTCGACGTTTATTAAACTTAATTAAATTTATGTTCTTAGCCATACCCCTCGTAACTCTACCAACAAATACAAAATATATACTCCGTATATCTTATAAGTTCATGCTAGTAAATTTTGAAAATAATGGAAAAAGGTATCCTCGAAGTACTTCTTGTAAATGCACGAGGCATAAAACGCACACACTTGATTCGTAAGTTTTCTCTTTATATATACACCTGATAAAAAAGTGACAACTGTGACTCATGTGAGTATTACCATCCAAAAAATAAACATTATTATCATCTCGATTTGAAACCATGAAAGTATTAACCAAGTGATTAAGATGAGATACTAGATATGTACTCGTTGTTTTCATTATTGTTATAAATACTTGTGTGAATATTAAAGAATTAAATAATATTTTTATGGAAAATTGCAATATTCTATTACGTTTGCTTTTATTGATAAGAAATACATTTAATTCTTTCCCTTTTTGAGTTTTCTTTTCATGTTTCCAATGGACATAGGTTAGAAAAACCGTAATACAAATTACGATGGTTGTCTGTGCGATGCAGGGGTGCACGGTTAATAACAATAGTGTTTAATTGTTGTCTTTTTTTATAGGTAAACCGTCCTATTATGCGGTGTTACAATGTGGAAGTGAAGAAAGGAAAAGCAAGACAACTAAAGGTGTATATATAACTATAACATGACTAAAAGCATGTCAAAAACTTAAGAGAAACTGTCACTCCGCATTATTATTATTATTATCAATTTTTTATTATAAACTCGAATTTAAAAAATGCAGGGTATGATTATAAAGCAATTTGGAATCAAGTATTCGAGTTCGAGTTTCCATTGTGTGAATGGAAGAACTTAACTCATCTTAAAATCAATATAATGGATGAAGAATATTTTACAAAAGATGGAGGATTTGTTGGACGTGCAATGTAAGTTTTTAATTTATATTTCATCTAACTATATATAACTTATCGAAAATGTTTCAGTTACATCTGATGTACTATGTCATCGTACATTATAACTAGATTGTATGATACAGAATTTTCCTAGGAGGGATTGTAAACGAAGGCAACGACAAAGGGTACATTGAATTACATCCGTCTCCTTATAATGTAGTGCTCGAAGACACCACCTATAAAGGTGAAATCAAGATTGGTTTGAAATTTCGAGTTAATGTGAGAATTTATTTTAGCTGAAAAAATATATTTTCGATTGATTTTTTTTAAGTATATAACAAAATTAAATAATTATGATTTTTTTTTAATTTTGTGTAGAAAGAAGGGAATAAAGAGACTGAAGAACGTAGGATTCAGATTATGGGATCACAATGTCATTTGTATAAAAGTTTATGGAGATTCTTAAGGTTGTCTTTATGGTGGAGAGTTCTTTTTCCATATGATCAACTTTAAAGTCCCTAGTGGTGGTCCTGCCGGCTTGAATTCGGACTAACCAAGATGGTCTACCCCAAAATAAATTACAAATACTTGTATAAGAAGACTTTATATGAAAGTATAAATACATCGTCTGCATTTAATTCTCGTTTGTAGGTTTAATTTAGATCGCATGTACACCGGACAAGAGCATACAATTTTCTACTAGAGATATAGCTTAAGAAAAAAAAAATGTTTCTTTGAAATGAGATCTAACAATAGAGTTATCGATCTGTGCAATAGGAGCCATAAAAACAATTTCGGTGATGATGTTTTTTTAACTACTGGATTTTAAGTATCAC
>JAOWBH010176951.1:0-10281 GCA_028566215.1 Silene coronaria
CGAACTATACTGGCACCTTTACTGGTAGGAAATGTGTCAAACTCTTCGTCAAGTTCATCTGCTACGGCTATGTCAGCAGACTTACCTGCATATCCCAGGCTCGTTGACTTAGAACAAGTCTATGCCGTGTGCTAAATTAATAAGTGTTTGAACTTATAGTTATAACAGATTCTTATTTAAGGCGAGTATATCCGCCTTAAGTTTAAGACGGGTCAAATATTATAAATAAGACAGAAGTAGAATGCATTGAAAGAGCAACAAATTTGTCTTATATGCCTAGATGAGATTATATTTGATCCGTTTTAATGTTAAGAGAGATGCATCCGTCTAAAAGAAGATTAATTATCGATCAATTATCTAACAAATCACGATGACGGTGTGTTAATACTTTGCGCGTGTTAATACTTTACACGTGTTATCTCTCTAGTCTCTAACGTCTTATGTACATACTAGCCAATGAGAAGCCAATTTTTTTTTTTTTTGGGTTTAAATGAGCGCATTATGTCGCGGGTAAAAATTTGATTTCCCAAAGTTTATGGAGCAATTCATTAGACAGCATCACAGCGATACTCTGATGGTTGAATTTAAAAGCGTGTCTCATAGAGTCCATCTCTAGGAGCATTCTTAAATCTCCTAAAAAAATAAGAGCATTCTTAAATGTAGACTGCCATAAGAGTTGAATTACTTCACCAATAGAAGACTTCGAATATCTTGACTCGAGACTAAATTCGACCTCAAACCCACAATAACTAAACTAAAGTCATCCGAGCTATGACCCAAACCATTTTAGAATCACCCCCGTTACCCAAAAGTGGTCCAATCTAAGATGACCTAGACGTAGGTGACTCGTTAACTAAACATCCAAAACAAACCCGAAGTTCAGAATGACCAGATCCAAATTGATCGAATCCATATTAAGATGACCAGTTTGAATTTCTTTCGACAAACTTCAACCAAGTTATGCTCCCCCTCTTTTCTTGGAGTACTCTTGGTTGCTCCTCAAACAGAGGAAATGAGGCCTCTTTTCTTGTAGATGGGACTTTGTAAAAGCGACAAAAGTTTCTTGTAGACAACAGTTTTTCACAAGGCAAGTCAAAATGGAGACGATACATATCAACATTAATTACCGCTTAGGCGCTTATACAAAGTGGACTGTCAAGTTTGCGGGGTTAAAGCATAATGCGCAAATCTCGTAAGATCTTGTCTTTACTCCAGAACTCACGGAGGAAAACAGCATGCCTTATATACATCTTCTTGAAGTCAATCTCCGGGTTCATTACTACCACAAGGCAGTCGTCAATTCTATTCAATGCTTCAGCAATCGCACAACGAAAACTACTTCCTCTTCTTTCAACAATCACATATCGAAACTTGGGTGGCAATCGCGCCAGAATATCTGACCTGAGTAACACGTCATTGAGCAGGCCCAGGTACCGATTTGTATTGAGGCAAATCAAGCTTAGTAGAATCACTAGTTTCAAGTTCAAAAGCTGTAGACTAGAGGTGATTGTCGGCTGAGCCTGACCGGGTTTGGGTCTAGTTTTCTTGACCCATTCCTCCGTCTCCTGCCAGTTAATCAGGAGCTCATGCACAGTGTAAGCTAAGAAGTCATAGATAGAAGTTACCGAAGATGTTTCTGCAGGACCCAGAAGAAATGTTTCTTGATTGACTTTCCAGTGAAGGTGTATAAGCCATTCGATGACCGATGATCTTGTGGCAAATAAACACTCGCCAAAGCAAGAAACCATCACTAGCAGTCGGTCCAAAAGATATACGAAACAAGAGGGTGATATATCAGATTTCGCTTTGTACAGGTCACTTAATGCATCATGGAAATGGCACACCTTATCTACCCCTTGAACTGTATCATCTAAGAATACTTGCCAAGGTGAACCAATCTGAAACTCACTTGACACTTCCTTTTGTCGGCCTGTTCCAAGTAATGCTACGACCACCTGAGTAACTTGTGCAAGTGTCGGTTTTTTGGATCCCAGAGATCCAAACCTTTCAAATATCGCCTGCTTCCAAATATTTCGGGAAGAAACAGTTAGGGCTATACTATCCTTAGTCTTCAACATCTTGCTGTCCATGGAAAAGTCAGACCTAAAGTATTCATCAGCAGATAAGTCAATGTAGCTCATCAGAGAATGCCAGTCAAGGTATGTCTGCTCTAGATATCTGCCATGTGTCATCAGAGATGCTGCAAATTCAAAAATTTGGATGGGAACACGTGTTTTGCAATAACGGGGCACAAATACTGTAGAATCCGGCTTTTGAACAGATTCAAGGGTCTTGAGGACTTTGATGCCAACAGATAGTATTTCTGAACACCAATATCTTTCACCAGCACTCACCAGTTCCCAAACGTTTAAGCTATCCTTCTTATCAGCTCTTCCAGTCACGGTTTTTACCCATCTAGCATTAGGATAGAGCATGAAGTAACCTTCATTAGGATCATCCGAACGTTTTCTTAGACCAAGATATCCCAAGCAGAATTCTCCATATTCTGTGCATTCAGCGGGTTCTTTACCTTTAAGAGACTCGAGGTAGCTCAGAATTTTCACAATGTTATCTTTCCACAAGTTCCAATGCCAAAACAATGTGGTGATTGGTACCTTATTCTTCGGATCAGACCTTTTGGATTCAGAAAGTAATATGTCCAAAATTTTCCGGACAGCCAAAATTTCTCCCATTAAGTCTCGATTCTTCCTTGACAATGCCAACTGTTTTTTCATATCATGAAAGTCGTACTTGTCAGATGACAAAAGCTGGATGTTTGAACAAACAATTGCATGAAAATTAGGCATGTATTTACTGGCAGAAGCTTTTGCTTTCAATGAAAGCTCCTCCTTTGATGTAAAACTCTTCAATGGCCAACCTTCGCCATCATCAGCCCAAAGACTTCCCGCCAACAGAGAAGCAAGGTACAGCAAAGAGGCATCATGATAATGATGACCTTTATCTAATAATTCAGCTTCGCGTACAATATTTCCCATCTTTCTCGCAAGTTTAGCAGCATCGACAAACTCCCCAAAATCCACTAGCAACTCCAACAGTTCATTCATGCAATTTAACTTCTGTAAAAAGGATTGCATTTCTTTCAAGGAGCTAAACCTCTTGACATATCTCATCATTGATTCCCTGTCTTGTTCATTATAAGAAGCATTAGCACATTTCCGGAGGAACTTTTGCTCAGTTGCATTGATATCCATCCTAGCAACTTGTATAAGATAGTTGAACTTTCCGCGCCACCTTTGTATGTATTGCAGTCCCAATTCAAAAAGCTTGCCTTTGGAGCAGGCATGCAAACATTCATCAAGAAGGTTAGCTCTGGCATAATTCTTAGCAGCTTCCTCAAAACACCCAGCCAACGCGAAGCATTGACCAGCTTGTTGATAATCAAATTCCTCATAATATGACCCTGTCATGGAAAAAAAGTTGATGAGTATCATAGACCCAAATTGCAAGAAAAAATAAAATGGAGAAAAGAAGCATAGCTGGTTTACTGAGTCATTTTGCAATGTAATATAATTCCAAAACAAAAGTAGACCTTTTGGTGTAAAAGGAGCTGTAAGGGTAATAGAATAACAAGAGGAAGGGGATTTGAACCTCCAACTTATTTACCTATCCTCCACAAGGCTCAGTCCCGAACCAATGAATAGCAAGTCTTTGATCATTAGAAAAACAAGAACATTACTCAAAAATGTGAAGAAAATATGAACATGGCTATTACATTAGCTCTTATGACGAGAATACATGATTATTTATTCAGCTTTTCGATCCCTCCCTTGCTGGGATTAGTTAAGAGGTTTCAGTTACCTGCTATTTTATAATGTTCCGCATCAAAGTAACATTCAGCTGCTTCCTTTCTCTTTAAAATGCTTCCGAACAACTCTGCAGCATCTTCAAGCATTCTCCGTGACTTGTCTAATCTCAAGCTCCTAACATTGTGAGCAGCTTCTTTAAGTTCGGAAGCCCTGGCATAAGTTCTCCAGTCTCTTTCTCCAGCATTTTCAAAGCACTGTGCTGCTATCTTGTAATTACGCACTTCAAGCATCTTAAAAAAAAACGCGACATTGTAAAAAATGATATAAAAGAAAAAAATTTGAACACTGCATTTCTTTCTGTAAGGTTATTAGTTCAAGCACAAAAACAAAACAACACTTTCATTGTAAATGAAAGCATTCAGTCATCTTGGGCTTTTGTGGTGAATACGGAAACAGAAAAAGTTGCATGAATCTCAAATTAATAAATAAAGGTGTTTAGGAAAAAAAAAAATTATTTTGCACCAAAAAAAAAAAAGAAAAAAAATATTACTCTTTTTACCGGAGAATTTCACTCTCCTAGTAATTTAACAAGGAGATTCACAGAACAGGATATAGAAGTTTCAGTAATTAGGCTGACCTTAAGACCCTGTACTTTCCAGTCATATAAGCTACTTATCACTGGCATTTCTCGAGCATAAGAATCATCCAATGTTTTGACTTGGATGGTATTCAACATCTGCCAGTAGCGAACCATAGGCAATGGAAAACCACCACTTTCTTCGCATATCCATAACCTTTGCTTTGTTCGGGTTATGGCAACATATAGTTGCTTAAGTTCATAGCACAAAACATTGTGTTTTGCATGAGAAAACTTCGGAAGAGACTCTTCATTTGCTGGAAGAAGCAGATTGGCATCCATGTACTCGTATATAATTCTCCATTGATCTTCTAATGGTGATGTCCCGAAGAAATTGTAAAGCAACACATCCTGCAGTTAGATACATATGCAGCCATAAGTACAACACTGGCAATGGATCAATCATTGAGAATGACAATGCTAACTGGTCAGCTACCCTATACAATTGTACTCTGTATTTGTTTGGCTCAACAGCTACCCAAAAAAAAAGTACAGGCCACGCTAGAATATAATCAGGACTCATGAAAGATGTGGATTCTAAAAATTTGAGACATTATGGATCTGGATCAATTGATGGTAAACGGAAACTGCATGTGAATCTCATCCTGCATCTAGAACTGGATATATACAAATTAAGACATAATTTCATTGGTCAGATTGGATTTTGGACCTAGTACTTGCTGCTATTTAACTGGATATTTAGTGAATTTTGGACCCAGTGAGGTGCAAATTCAGGTCAACACTGGATTTCAGCTTTATCTAACAGATCGAATAAAAAAAAATCCGGCGCAAACCCTGCTTGTAGCCATTCCTAAATAGTAGTATCCTTTCAGCAGCCCTAATTAAGCCATCAAGGAGGCTAGTACTAGCATATCTTTACCAACTTTCACATTCATGTAAAAATTGTCTCATTACCTCGAACTCCAGCCCTTTGCACTCGAATATTGTCAGCACAATGGCCCTTTTTCCAATACATTTGGTAATCTCATCCTTTACACAATCATCTCTTACAAGGATCACCTGATCAGATCCAAAGCTAATGAGATTCTCATTGTCATTTCCATGATCCCCAAAAATCACTGACATGGCTCCATGTAATCCAGAGTCAAGTAAAACAGGAGGTTCACCATACACTAGACTCGTTTCAGGGTCTAGTTTATCAATAGATTCTGGGAAAAAATGATAAATGAGTTCAGTAATACTCTGAGCTAGGTTCAGAACCCCAGCATGAGTCCGAAAATTCTGTGTTAGGTTGAACAGAGGAGATAACTTCCAATTATGTTCTTTACTCTCTTCATGCAAAAACTTCTTGTAGAATAAACACTTTACGTCTTCAAACCTGAAATGAACGCCTCTCGCAATAGTCTGTGCAGTATCGCCAGCAAAAACAAAACCCTCCCTAACATTTTTGGAGATATACTTCAGAATAACAAGTTGCTTCACAGTCATATCTTGGACTTCGTCCACATAAACAAAATCCATCAAATCACCTTCATATTTCTCATGCTTCAACCGAAGATATATATCAGTCACTAGATCAGCTAAGTCATATTCTCCTCTTGTTAGCTTCATCTTCTCGTATTCTAAAAATATCTCGTATATCTGATTTCTCTCCACAGTATCAAAATTTGACCCTTTTTTGTAAGATAAGTGAATGTATCTCTTCAGAGAACGTTTTGCTTCACCAGCCTTTCCAAAATGAAGAGATCCTTTGATGTGAGTCTCGATCTCAGTGAAGATTCTCGAGGGATCCAATTTGTGAGTCAGTCTCATGTTGAAATGAGGCCAGTAAGATTCTCTAAACTTTTCAAAGGTGACTTCTCTCCTTTTCATCAAATTTTGGTGAAGTAGTTTAGAATGTGGAATTCCTTGAGAAGTGAGTTTCCTAATGTCCGGAAATCTATTGAAATATGATGTTCCTATTGTTCGGTCGAGCATGAGCACGAACATGCTGAACGTCACCACAAGAGGGTAGCTTTTTAGAGGAGTGTCTATGAAAGAACTTGGGATGTCCTTGAAGTTCTCATCCTCATCTAAATCATTTACATTAACAGTAATATTTTGCTCACCGAAAGTCCCGCCACAGGCAAACCTGCAATTAAATAAAAAATTATTAGCGAGAAACAAATCAATAGCATAGCATAGTTGATGCACTTATTAGTTTTGGACAGACACTGCACATCTTCAATACACTTGGGTGTCAGAAACCCCAATAGTGCTAATTTACGTGTGCAGAACCCCAACAGTGGAGGTTTCAAACATGGACAATTATTGACTGGGACGACATTGGTGGAGCCACATATAGGGATCCAGGATCCCAAGGCACAGGAAAGCGGTTTTTTTGGGTATATTGTCCAATTTTTGGGTTCGAAAAATAAAATTTATCTTTTTATGTAGAAACAGCTTTAATATTTTTATTAGGACCCGAGGATTCAGAAAACTTTGTGAAAGACGCGAGGTTACAATAACAAGCTCTGGAATAGTAGAAATAACAACTTTTTAAATACAAATGTGCAATCAATCTAGTCAAAGTTCCTTTCAGCTATCACTAAAAAAAATCACTCTTTCAAACAACTTTTGCAAATTTATTTGAGAAAATCACTAAGAAATGTTGTATGTAGATTTGACTACAGGTGGCGCAGGGATACACAATTCAAATTGAAGGAGTTTACATACCTTTGAAAATTAGAGATGTGTTGTTTCACAGCTATACAAAGCTTCGGATTAACTGTTACAAAGAGTTGTCGAAGAGAAGTTCTAGTCGTGTTCATGTCACAGAGAGAGGGGTAGCTCATAAAATCATAACTGTTCATTTCAGAAAATCCTACTGAAGCCATGTGATGAAGTTGATCCCTCCGGAATAGCTTCATAACCAACACTGTTGTTTTCCCAGTACCAGATCGGCCTAGTATAAACGAGCTCCCTTGGTGGAGAATAATCTCCCGTTCTTGATCAGTTACTTCAAATGGGTCATTCATGGGTGTACCGTCATGTGCAGAAAGCAAATGGCTAACCACACCAGCCGAAAAAGAGTAGAACTTCATCAACAATAAGCTCTCCTTCACTTTGCTGTTCTCAGTATAACTTGTCCCATAAAATTTATTAGTTGAATCAGATTTCTGAATACTATTAACACGAGAAATGTTAAACGAGCTGTAGCGTGTTGGAACCTCCAAATTCCTATATGAACAACCATGAGTCAATATTTCAGTTAAATAAAAAGACAGCAGGAAAAAAAAATCACCAGGGCGGAATGATGACATTGAGCAAACCGATTCTCTGATTTCCCTCCGCCCGATTGAGTTAATTGGTGGGTCCCACAAAACTAAGAAGAGACTATTGAACACACAACACCGACCCTTAACAATTAACAATATAATTTAATAAGGAATACACAAGTGATTATGATTTGGATTAGTCATGAGATCATTTCATACAAGACTAAATACAACATTAAAGATAATTTGTTTACGTACCCCTCAAGGCTTTTGTCCTTGCAATGTCTAAGATAATCAGCGGAGAAAGTATGGTATAACTTCTCCAGTTTCTTGACCAATGGCGGCACATCTAGTAGCTGCAAAATATCCCACACCTTCAGAATTTGCACTGCATATCCCGATTGCTGGCAAATATCCTTGGTGCAAATGATATACCGTCCCTCAACTTTGTACTGTTTGACAATCGTCATAGAACTCGAAGAGATTGCATCAGCTTTATATTTTGTAGGCCGCCACCCGTTTGCAAGTTTCAATAAGAAATTCAGTACAACTTTCTTGGAGTAGGTAGAGCATAGTTTCGAAAATGAGTTTACGAAACTTTCTGAGAACATAACCTGATAAGAAAAGGAAATACAAAAAAGTTTGATAAAAAGAGAATGATTGTAAGATTTGAGAGAGCTGGAGAAATTATTATAGTGTCTATACACCTTCCATCGCGCATCTTTGAAGATCAGACTTTTCATATCTAACAAATCTTCTAGTTCGTCGAGCTGCCTCTTAACATTTGCAATGATTTGGGCCATTTCTTCATCTTTGTTAGCATTTACAAAACATTGGAGCACTTCGGCATTTGCTATCACAGTTTCCCAAAGGGGATTCGCTTTGGAGAGGGCATTTGCACTTCCGAGTATCCATACGCAATGCCTGGTTAGAGCAAAACAAAGACATGACAAAGACATTCAATGTATTCAAGAAAATATACAGTAAAATGTTCATTAACCAGATATCAGAGACATACCTGGCTTTAGAAAAAAGAGCATTAGTTTTTCGAAAATCTGAGGTAAAGTCAATGGATTCAGTAGAGTTTGACTTGACAGTAGACAATATGACGATATCAGCTCCATCATTTTGAAATTCTTCAATCGTTTTCACTTTAAGCACAAAATTATTCAAATAACCATAAGTCTCCCCGACCCTTCTCTCAATCTCTGCAGCTTGTGCAGCATAAGGAGATATTACAGCCACATGAAGCGGTTGACTACAGCAGCGCCATTCTGTTTACAAGCCGAATAGATCAAAATACTGTTAACAAAACATCTCCATAATATCGCACACTGTTTTCTTACTTGGGTGTTTATCAGTTTATGCTAATGGATTCAGAATCAAATATGTGATTTTGTTCATTCCTACTATTTTACGAGGCAGACCCATAAGACCGTCTTACCACAAGAAAACCGAGTCATTACCCAAATTTTCAACTGTCAATGGCAACTTTTGGTGCTCATACATGAAAGATGGCCTTAAACAAAACTTTCGTAAATGAGTATGGAATCACTTTTGACACATACCTTCGTACAATCGCTGCACTATTTTAATTACTAGAGCAACCTCAACAAAATTTCGTATTTCACAAGTTTCATCGTCCACCTCTTCTCTTCCTTCTGTAATGTTTATGAAGCAAAATGGACCATACAATTTCCCAAGACAATCATGTTGCTCGGAGCTCTTACAACTCACACCAACTTCATCCAAAGTCTGATTAAATTAAACCCAATTAATTCTTCAATTTAGTTAGCAAAACACTAACAAACTACTCCATCCGTCCGAATCACAAAAATAAAGCAAGTGTAAACTATTCACCGAGACAGAGGGAGTAACATACATGATCACACTTTCAATTTCTCGAGGTAATTACTTGACTATCAATTTTATAAGAGAAGTTATGGATAGTGTAAAACCGACTCACACAAGAATTTGTATATTGAAATAGTAACAATTTAAGGAAAAGAAACCCTAAACAATTTTTAACTAAAGAACTAAATTATAAGAATAAAAAAAACGCATAACTGACAATTTTTTTTATAAATAGGCAAAATAAATGGAAATAGATAACAAGAGACGGAGAGAGTACATTCATAATTTCATACCTTGTTCAAAATGAGGGAATGATCAAAATGATCAAGCACATTACTAACAGACCATGAAAACACTTGATCAACAAACCTTGACTCTTTGTCAACAAACCCTAACTCCATATTTACCTGTTTTGTATTCAACAAATTCAAAATAATTAATTTTAAAACAACTATTTTTAGCATAAATTTCATTTAATTAATCAATAATTTTACTAATTAAAGTCATGAAGATCAGAGAAAATTAACAAACCCTGAAAATTGAAGCAGTAAATAAGCTAGGAAATGATGATTACGTGAGTTTTTCTGCTGTAAGTGTAGTATTTAAGTGGATTATAATAATAGGAATATGAAAGATTTAATTGAAGTGAGATTATTGAGGATTTAATTAATTAATTTAATGTTGGTTTATTTTGTGTTTGCCTTAATAATGATGATGAGACGATACGGATTTCAAGTGATGGGAAATGTTAGGAGTTGCTAGTTGTTTGCTTGGGGTTCTGTGTCAGTTTTCCCGCCTTCTTCAT
>JAOWBH010176962.1:0-10280 GCA_028566215.1 Silene coronaria
TATATATATATATATATATATATATATATTTGAGTCCACCTATATATTTGAGTCCGTGAGTCCACTAAAAGAGTATCACGAGTTATACAAAACAATATCACGATTTTTTTTTTCAAATTTTTTTTTTCCCAATTTCTTTTTTATAAACAAAAAAAATTTATATACTTTTTTTGAACCGTGATAATGTTTACTATAACGTGTAATATTGTATCTAAGTCCACCTATATATTTGAGTTCAAAAGTGCATTTAAAGAGTATCATAAGTTATATCAAACAATATCACAATTATTTTTTTATTTTTTAATAAAAAAAATTAAATAAATTTTTTTTTCGAAAAAAACTTTTTTTGAAGCTGTGATACTGTATCATGGACTCACGGACTCAAAAAGATAGGGTGGACTCACATCATCCTAACTTTCTCTCTCTCTCTCTCTCTCTCTCTCTCTCTCTCTCTCTCTATATATATATATATATATATATATATATATACATAGAGAAGAGATCAAGAGAGTTCACTCCTTAGTATTGAGTCCATGAGTCCTCTTTGGAACCATTAGATGAGGCAAATGGATGGCTGAGATTGATGTCCAAAAAGGGTGATTAATGGGTTAATTTATCAGCCTCTCTCATCCCATTACTAATTAATCACTAATCCACCCTAATCTACTATATATCATTTTTCTCTCATTCATTTTTCTCTCATCCCACACAATATCAATGCCTCTCCACCCACTCTCTCTGAAAATCCAAAATAAATCATCCTTCTCTTTTCCTCACTACCCGACAACCACCACCACTCACCCTCACACCCCCCACCAACACCAAAACACAACCCTGCCACCACAGCCCTACCACCCCACCACAGCACCTCCGCTACCAAAACACCCCACCGCCATCCACCACCACCAACTCGTCGACGCCTAAAACCACTCCCAACACCGATCAGACCATACCAACGACGACCACCCTCCCCTCCCTTTTCCAGCCAACGACCACCACCCAACACGAGATCTAGCATATTTTTTTTCTTCCCAAATTTCCTTTCCTCCTTCCTAAGATCTGTTTTTTTTTTTTTTTTTTTTTTTAAATTAGAGGTTGGGTTGTTGTGTCAGGTGTTGTTGTTTTTGATGTCGTGGGGGATGTGGTAACTGCTGTTGTGGTGGATGTGGTGGTGGTGTTGGTGGTTAGGACTTGCAGAGGTAGTAGAGATTTCTAGGACTTTAACCTTTCTCAATAAACAAAAATCATGAAACTTGCTTCAAGAATGAAATCAGATCCAATATTAATTTTAAATCTAATTTCAAAATGAACTTGCTTTCCGTGTTTGATACCGTACTACTTTTGGAAAGCTTGGGAATATCTTTGACTTTGTTACCAAGTTGTTACAATGCTGCGTATTTGCATTAGACTTGGAAAGTCAGTGGATTTCCTAAGGTTTATTAGTCCATAACTTGTTCTACTTTGAATGTTTCGTTTTCCAGATCTGGTTTTTTTTGGCGTAGGCCTTTATGTTTTTATTTACTTTTTTAAAGTTTTATTAGGCTGTACTTCAACATAACATTTCAACATAACCGGCATCAACAAGGGTGTTCTTTTTTAGATCTTGTCTTGTATTTTTTGTGTTTAAAATTAACAGAACTGTTTTTTTTTTTTTAAAAAAAAATTAGTAGGTGGTGGTATTTGTTATTGGTGGTGGTTGGTGGAAGAGGCAATGGTGATGTGACAGACTAAGGTTATACACTTACTCTACAAAAGTAACACATGCAACCTGTTAAAGTTACATATTCAATAACAATTTAAATTGGTTCGACATGTGATAATGTTGGACAAATTCAAAATTTGTATACAAAATGACCTTTAAGATCTAAAGTTACACCGGTTAGGGGTTAAAGTTACACTCGTATAAGACTGAAGTTACACTTGTAGATGACTAAAATTTCATAAACTTGGCTAAAGTTATACAAATTCAAAATAATGTGTCAAAAAGATTTTCTAGCATAAAATTTCACTATTATGTTTATAGTTACACTTGTAAAAGACTACAGTTACACTCGTACAATACTAAAGTCACTCTAAAAATATAAAATGTCGTAAACTTATCAAAAAATTACATAAATTCAAATTAATGTGTTAAAATCACTTTTTAATATAAAGTTACACTATCCAGGATTAAAGTTACACTCATAAAATGCAAAAGTTACATTCTAAAAACTTGAGAAATGTCATAAACTTTTCTAAAAATTACAAAAAATCAAATATTATATTATAAAATCACTTTTTAGTAGTAAGTTACATTATTGAGGAGTAGAGTTACACTCGTAAAATATAAAAGTTATACTCTAAAACTCGAGAAATGTCATAAGCTTGTCTTAAAATTACAATAAATTAAAATATTATATGTCAAAATTACTTTTTAGTAAAAAGTTACACAATTGAGGAATAGAGTTACACTCGTAAAACACAAAAGTTACACTCGTAAAATAGTACATTCGTAAAAAAATAAACTTACACTCCAAAAATATTAAAGTATCATAAACTTGAAAGCATGAGAGAGAAAATGTAAGTAATTAGTCCATAGCTAACTAATTAGTGTTAATTGTGTTTTATGCCTTTAAAAGGCCCAACTTCTCTCTTCATCTCATCCCTTCATTCCCTTCATCTAATGACTCACATAAGGACTCATAGACTCAAAAAATATAAAGGACTCATAAGAACCCCTATATATATATATACACACATACACACACACACACACACACACACTTGTAGTTGATTAGAAATTAGAGGATATGGAGCGTATATTGCATGACAAGGCCGAGTGGTGCAAAGGACTCGACCGAGTGCCTCTGGCGCTCGACCGAGTGTTTTTCCTTAAATAGTTTCTGCTAAGTTTGAGGTCACAACACTTGACCGAGTATTGCGAGTACTCGATCGAGTGGTGTGCATTCGATCGAGCACATGTTGACTCGACCGTGTGTTGGAGTCTCTTAAATTGGGATGCAATCTGGAGTGGTGGTACTCGATCGAGTATAGTTGGAACTCGACCGAGTGGAGCGTACTCGGTCGAGTACTTGAGTGACTTGACCGAGTGCATTGTTGGAATAGTTTTTGCCTTATTATGGAGTCGAGCACTCGACCGAGTACGAAGTGTACTCGATCGAGTAGATGTGAATCGGTCGAGTGTGTTGCCTGCACTCGACCGAGTGTTTCTGCTGTCAGGCGTATATTCTTTTGGAGCCTAGGCTATGTGCTTACGTTTGTTTTGCTATTGAAGATCAAGATGCCTCCAAAGAACAATCAGTTTACGAAGCTAAGGCTAGTGAGATGACTAACGAAGAGGTAGCGAGACTGCTAGAACAGTATGACACAGTAAATGAAGCACTTAAGAACATCGCTAAGGCTAAGGAGACGATGGTTGACTCAAGCACCCTTAGTACTGCCTTTGCTCGTCACCGTCCAACCAAGTTCAGAGGGACTGAAGCACCCCACAAGTTGGGAAATTGGATCCGAGAGATGGAGAACATCTTTGACGTTCTCAAATGCCCCGATAACGAAAAGACTGATCAGGACGTTTTCTATCTTACCGATCAAGCCAGGTTGTGGTGGCACCGAGAGCGTCAGGCTATGCGCAGTTTCTACCGGGAAGAGGGATATGATGCGATTCCGTGGACAGATTTTCGTAGGGGACTGCGAAATAAATTTGTTCATGAGCACGTTCAAGCCCAGTTGAGGGCGGAGTTCGACTCCTTCGTCATGACTGATGAGACGACGGTGGGCGACTACTATGTGAGATTTAATAAATTGTCGTCTTATGTGGAGGAGGAGTTACAACTGAGTCAAAAGATGTTGGCACTCCGGTTTGAGAAAGGGCTGACGCCGAAGATCCTTCAAAGGTTACCTAATGGGGTTAACAGTGATGTGGAGGAATTTTATGAGCTGGCTAGAAATGCGGAGCGGTTGGGCAAAATGTTCTTGTAAGCTGAAAAGCGGGGTAACGAAAAGCATAAGGCTGATAGCGATGGGAGTGGCTACTCTAACTCCAAGAGAAGTAACTACAACTGTAGTAGATCTTATTCTGGGGGTTCGAGCTATGGCGGAGGGTCACAGTACAGTGGCAAGGGGACACACAGTTACAGCAACAATTCGGGTCTCACTTGCGATAACTGTGGCGGTACAAGTCATAAGAGGCATGAGTGCACTAGTGGCAACATGGGAGGATACCAGCGAGCACAACCTAGCAACTCGTTTTGTTCTTAGAGTAGGGCTATCAATCTGGTGTCGGGTTCGTGGAGCAATCAGAATAACGCTAATGGCGGAGAGGGATCGTACCAGTGCCAGAACAACAATAATGGCAGAGTTCGGCTACAAAGTCGACTGCATCGGCTAGCACGATTCAGGGAGGCCAGAAGAGCAGCGGAAGTTATTCATGATGGATAAGCAGACGACACAGGACGATGCGCAAGTTGTCACCGGTACATTTCTGATTAATAACCAATCTACTTTTGTACTTTTTGATTCGGGGGCATCTCATTCTTTTGTGTCTCAGAGTCATGCGTCGAAATTGGGATTCGGTCACAGATAAGGTGTTTATACCTTCGGGGGAGGCAGTTAACTGTACCAAGTTGTTTAAGTCTGTGTCCATGAGTGTGGGAGGGGTAGATTTTCCTATCGACCTGTTTGAGTTTTCTTTGGAGAGGTTTGAGGTGATTGCTGGGATGACTTGGTTGGGTAGGTACAAGGAGAGTATTGATTGCCATAAAAAAAGGTGTCATTGAAGGACCTAAGTGTATTAGAGTGTCTTACCGAGGGTTTGTAGTGTGACCAACGGTAAAAATTATAGCAGTCGTGACCTTGAAATCCTATCTGGGGAAGGGTTGTCCTATGATTTTGTGCCATATCCGAGATACTCGCGTGGAAGAGCCTTCTACATCTAGTATTCCAGTAGTGGACGAGTTCCTTGATGTTTTTCCGGAGGAGATTCCAGGGTTGCCACCGAAGAGGGATATTGATTTCAGTATGAAGTTGAAACAGGGAACGAGACCTATCTCTAAGGCCCCGTACCGAATGAGACCGAAAGAGTTGGAAGAATTGAAGAAGCAGTTGAGTGAGCTACTCGACAAGGGATAGATTTGACCTAGTGTGTCACCGTGGGGCGCACCAGTGTTGTTTGTTTTGAAGAAGGATGGGAGTTTGAGGCTGTACATCCATTATAGGGAGTTGAACCATGTTATCGTGAAGAATAACTATCCGTTGCCTAGGTTCGCCGACCTTTTTGATCAACTGACGGGAGCCGGAGTGTTTTCAAAGATTGATTAGAGATCAGGGTACTATCACTTTCTGATTCGAGACAATGACATTCCTAAGACTGCATTTCGATCGAGATACAGTCATTATGAGTTTGTAGTGATGCCGTTTGGTTTGACTAATGCACGAGTTGTATTCATGAATATGATGAATCGAGTTTTCAGCAAGATCAGTTCGTGGTGGTTTTCATCGATGTTATTTTGGTCTATTCGAGGAATAGGGAGGAGCATGTCGATCATTTGAGGATTGTGTTGCAAACTCCGCGGGACAATCAGCTTTATGCTAAGTTGTCGATATGTGAGTTTTGGTTAGAGAAGGTGGCCTTTCCGGGCCATGTGTTTTTTAAGGAGGTTGTTACTATAGATCCTAGTAAGATTGAAGCTGTGTTGAATTGGGTAGCACCAAAGAATGTAGCTGAAGTTCAGAGTTTCTTGGGTCGGTGGTAGTGGGTGGAGATTGTGATGTTGTTTGTGCGATCGTTGGGAGACGGTCTCACCCCCATGATTTGCTCCTCGTGACTCTCATCACAAGGGGGATGTGCACATTAAGGAACCGGGTTCGCTCGTGCGTCGAGCAGGGATTTGATAGGGGTTGGCTGTGGTCCCCCACTGGCGGCGTGGGTTACCTGTTGCGAAGGGTAATCCATGGTGTTGATTGTGATGTTGGAGTGTGGAGATTGTGGTGATGATATTGTTGACTTGTTACGTTGTTGTTATTGCTTCATGTTGTGCATTACTGACTTGTTGGCTTTATTCTTTGTTCTCCTGTGATCCATTAGATGTTGTGGCGAATGGTGAGCAGTGTCTTTAGCAGGTGATTATGCTTGATTCTACGCATGGGATGAGGATGTGGATCACCTAGCCGTGTCACTAGTAGCTTCCGCCGAGTCTGTGTTTTGTTACATTTTAGCTTCCGCAGTTAAACTCAGATTTTATTGTTGTCTTTCATTTGGATTTCAGATATTGTAACTTTTAAGATATTTCATTTAATAATATTCTTTTATGGTCCCTATGATATGTACTACCTCGGGTAACTGAGGCTGTGGCAACCCTTAGTTGTTAGGGAAGGTCTTGCTAAAGGCTCCTTGGTAAGTGGGGGTGTTACAATATAAAATGAACTATAAAAGAATATTTATTAAATAATAAGAAGTTTAACCGATTACAACAAAGTCTGAAATACCAAAACGATCCAAATGTAAAGACAACTGAAATGATAAAACTAGAGTCTCAGCGGAAGTTAATCAAACGACCAAGCAAGGTGATTCTCATCCACGTCCCAAGAACAACTCAAACATGATCACCTACTAAAGACAATGCTTACCATTCACCGACAATATCGAATAGATTACGGGAAAACAAAGAAAACAAACAACAGACGCCATGATCAGTACATCGTACCAATAATCACTATCATCATCAAACAATATGAACATGTACGATACAACCATCTCAACCAATTCCAACTCCAAATATCAACAAAGTGGATTACCCATTGCAACGGGTAACCCGCACCGCCAGTGGGAGACCGCAACCTAGCCACCAAAATCCCCGC
Organism: Silene coronaria; assembly: GCA_028566215.1. NCBI lineage: Eukaryota > Viridiplantae > Streptophyta > Magnoliopsida > Caryophyllales > Caryophyllaceae > Silene > Silene coronaria. The sequence continues at coordinate 6,856 of JAOWBH010176962.1, forward strand.
TCATCGCAACGAGTGAAACCCAGGTCCTTAATGTGCACATCCCTCTTGTGACGGGAGCCACATGAGGCGACTCATGGGGTGAATACCATCTCCTGAAAATGGCTTCATATCACATCACAACATCTCATCATAACCAATATCAATACATATCATATTATGATCTTGATCAAGCATCCAAAAATACACAACATCATAAAAATGATAGTAACTGAGTAGGGAAACCTTACCTCGATAGCTGTCCAATTACTCACGCAAGCAAAGCTAGACATGCTCGTCTACGAAATCGTTACCTATATTAATAACAATCTAACATTAATACCTAATCAAATCATTAAACCCCTAATTTAAACCTAATTAGGGTTAAGGTACCATAAACCTAGTATTAGAGATCAAAACATACGCTATAATCAACGCACGAAAGATGAAATCCCGACAACGAATGCTAATCCTTGCTTTAGTGGAGATTGAAGTGATTAGGGAGATGATTAAGAAATGATTTAGGGTTATGAAATGTACAAACTGTCGAATGACTTATTTATAATGACCTCTTAATTACTCTAATCAAACCGCTCGGATTACTCTAAATGTACCGACACTCGGTCGAGTACAAACAGCACCCGATCTAGTGCAGCCTACTCGGTCGAGTGAACTCACTCCAGTAACCATCTAACACTGACCAACACCGTACTCGGTCGAGTGCCCCCTACTCGACCGAGTACACCAGCTCAGAAATATCGAATATTACAGCCTTTACCCCCTTAAGAACGAACTTCGTCCTCGAATTTCACATATGCCTATACACCAACTCAACCAACAACGCCTACTCCCACAACATAACCCACAATATTGCATAAACCATAGTATAGCTTACATACCTTTATGATGCTGCCAAATACCGTCAACACTAGCTCTAACACGCCGCTAATACTGTCTTACTATCATATCGCTCACTCACAATTCCAATATCAATACAATTCACCAAGCAAGAAAGACCACCAAAATTAAATGTTACATTCTACCACCCTTAAAATGAACTTCGTCCTCGAAGTTCTCTCACACTCAAAACTGCCACCATTCCAAATTGTCAGTACCATCGCAATTATACGCCTACTCCTTTATTCAACAACTCTAATCATTTCCACATAAGTGATACCTCGAGTGCCACTAACATTTTCGATGACATTAACACTCAAATATATCCTTGATTATACAACCAAGACTCCATCGTGCTTCATGCTTAGTATACCTCAATAGCAGAACTAAACAAACAAAATATACCATAAAATATAGGTCCATCTCCACAATGTAGCATCCTACCCCTCTTAAGATAAAGGATTATTTCATAAGAATAATCCATCCTATGGGCATTCTGCTTAAATTACTCTATCCTATGAGTTAGCCTAATTAAATCCATCATATGCGAGCTAGCTTCCCATAACAAACTCACTTAAAAAACCGACTGACTATTTCAGGTCATCTATTTCCAACCCCCTTATTTTACACTTTAATTAGCTGACATGCTTAAGTATTTGTGCTCAACGATTCTATTCTTCTTCCCCTTCTTCTGTAATTTTTGCTTTTTTTCCCCCATCACAATCATTAAAATGGCACTTTCAAGAAAAATAACCCTTTCATTCAATTGATCTCTCCTCTTTTTTCTTCATTATCATTTGCATTCAACTGATCACTCATGTTTACATATGTATATACACCATTGAAGGAGGTTGAAGATCATCATTAGTGGCGAGGAACACAAGATTCTTTTGTTACATTCAGAGTTCAGATTCTTGGCTGCGTCTATTGTCATCCTTGTTTCTTTATTCTTTACTCTTTCTCCTCAATTTTCCCATGTTACTTCCTCAAAAAGCTTCTATCTCTTTATTGTTCAATCGATTTATCATTTTTGCTTCCTTGTTCCATCACACATATTCAATCAATTATAACCAGACCCATATATACCTTATAAATAAAATTGATTATTACAAACTTCAACTTTAAAATTAAAATAAATAAATTAGGGAAAAAAAGTTACATTAGCCATTGTTGATGAAAGTGAATATCAAAGATGGAATAGGACTTGACTGAGAATGACAAGAAATAGAAATAGTGTAAGATTAATGACAACAATGGAAGTGGTGTGAGGTAGGGTTAATTGTGAAAAATCAAGAAAATTGACGAGAAGTGAAGAACAAGGTCTGTTCATTACACTTTAGAATGATTTAGATGATTTTAAAACAAGGGTAACCGGTTTTCCAGGTTGCCCTTCTCTGAAGTCTGATATGGGAAGGGGTTGGAGAAAGAAGGGATGAAATTGGATTAAGTAGAAGTCTGATAAATGTTACGTCCTCATAACCTAACAAGTACTAGATCCTTAACTTTTCTACTCATCTTCTCAACTCCGTCTCACTCTTAATCGGTTTTCGCCTTGACATTATCATCAGTAACGTCTCCCATATCTAAGATTCCCTCTCTCGAACAATTTTCATACCTCTAATCATTAAGCTCACCACCTAATATTTACCAAAAATCATTAACATATCCACTAATTTAACTTTTCAGCATTACCGCACTACAACGTTCTTCTCTATTCACGCACCTATCCCCACCACAAAACTCACGACCCAATATTGTTACACTCCAACGAGGTCCTAAAATTTCTTCTTATCATCACCAACTCGTGTATACATTCCCATGGTACTTATCCCCAAACACTCAATCCCTACTGCACCAACAAAATATTTTGAGCAACTTCCAAGTTGTAGCTCGGTACAACACATATGCCGCCACAACTTGTCATAATTATGTCAATAAATGCGTCCTATAAAATGAATTCGATAGTACTCTCATAGCTATGCCACAGTAACACAATATCTATAGAAATATGAAAACAAGACTACCACAGCTGAAATTCTCATCCATAATCTATTCTACTCTCTCACCCACAAGTCGAAAATTAGCAGAAACAACTATATTAAAACACTACAACACTCCATAAGCTCATAATAGGGTGGACACAATATTTCAAAACTCGTTTCTTAAACATCTCATTTACCCCACCACAACCGACGACGGCATCACAACACTGCCTCTAACAGCCGCACCGCGGCGCGAAGGAACCTGTATCGCAACGCAGAGTACCGTGCCCGGATCGCAACCCGGAACACAACAGCCACATCAGTAATCATTGCAACTATACACACACACCAACATTGTCTCAATACCACTTCCTTGACAAGAAATAATATAATAATATGTTAGTATCCTAGACCTCATATTAGACACTCTAATATGACACAAAATTAACCATTAATTATATTTAGTGGTCTAAGATAACATGCATGTAAGTTAAAGAAGAAAAATTCCTTACATTGTTAATATGGCAATATAAGGGCACCACAAAGGTCTCCTACCTTTGTAGTTCTTGA